>JZKD02S1611621.1:62457-75057 GCA_000966675.3 Picea glauca
ATGTAGTTGTTAATGTGGAGAATTTGAAATTGTATGAGCCTCCGTTGATTGATGATCATGGAGAGCATGTTCAGATTCCTTCTATAAATGATTTTTCCCTATAATATCTTACAAAACTACATGAAGGCACCATCCTTGACAGGAGAATGTGAACTTCAAAACGAGGAAATGTGGAGTATCTTCGAGTTGGTATTAAAGGTACCAATCCAAGCAAAGCCAAGTGGATTGAGGTTGGAAGGGTGAGGGAACTATACCCTCATCTTCACATAGACTGAAAATAGTCTTTTGGAGGTCCAAAAGCTTCCTAATGGGGAGGTGTGATCAGGGGATCAAATTTTGCTCAAAAATTAAAAGTGCTCAGAATTGCTTCAAATCAAACGAGAGCGTAGGCCTCGTTGTTGTGAACCCAACACAACTTGTTTGGTCTCAAATGTATGTCGGGAGCGAGAGATATTGCGATCTGTTCGAATCGTCAAACAGGCAAAAAAAAGGGACACTGAATGTACAATCCGTACAGGATGACGTGGCAGGACCGTACGACCGTACGTTGATGTGGAAGTTTCTGATTGGTAGGTGTGGTCGAATCGGAATGTGACACGTGGAATCATTTTGGTCAATGGTAAGGTGCCACATGGCCCAATCATGGGCTGCCACGTGGCACCCTGGTATTGGTTGTTGGTTGTTGTTTTAAAATTGTATGGGGTCCGTGGGGGTCGAACCCCGGACCTCCCTTTAGCTCCGCATGTTGGTAGAGTGTGGGCTACCACTAGCCCACACGTTCTTTCTTATTAACAATATGGTTTTAAATATATTTTAAATCAATTTATGTAACAGTCGGCGGGGGTCCGGGCTAGGGCTTAGCCCCAGCCCCCGGTCACACTTGCACTACATACGACCATGCCCTCCGTATTGGTGCATGCGGGGGGGTTTTTAAATGTATCCCATGGTTTTATTATATTACATATGACCACCATTGCAAAGAGCGCGCGGGAATTTCAAACGGTTTCAACGGATAACCCATACGCCCGACATTTGGAACGACCTTATTCACTCTTGCAAATGGTTAGCCCTTTTTTATTTGCATCGGTCGTATGGACCCTCATGTGCCCAAGAACTAGGCGGTTAGGGGCTAGTGCACCCATAACCGTCCTACAGTTCGCACCGTTAGCGCGGTTGCGTTCGGGTTTTCACGCTTTAAATTGTGTGTGTGCCAGGTTGAATGAACAAGGGTGTGATTTGTAGATGTAGAGACAACAAGCTTGAAGGAGGGGCTTCAAAGAAGCCTAACTTCTTTGTTTTTTGGCCAAAGGAGGTGTCGAAAAAGCCCAACTAGGGGTTTTTGGACACTCTGAAGCCATTGGAGCAGTTTGTGGGTAAATTTGAGCATTGTAAAGCACATTTTTGAGCACTTTGAGCAATTAATAATAATGATCCATTGGAAGCTGGACCAGGAGATGTAGCCCAGGAGAGGGGTGAACTCCTTTATGACTTGCTATGTTTATGTGCTTATGTTCATTGATTATGTTGTTGTTTATTGTGTATTAAATGAGTAAATCCTTTTAAATGATGTGATGCAAAGTTGATCCATTTTCTTTTAACACATAAACGTTACTTGCAAAAATTTTCAAGATTTCAAGTCTTCTTCATTTTTAGATCAAGAGCATCAATCACACACAACACAACATATACGTGGTTGACCTTATCTCTAGGGATACGTCTGGAGAACAGTGTTTTATAATATATTAAGATGGAAGCATACAGTTCTTGTCTGCGCTCTTAGCTAGCATATCTTCTCTTCTTCTCTCTATTTCTCTCTCTTCCTCCCTTCCCTGTGCACCCAGCTGCAAGGTTGATCTTTGCACCCAGCTGAAGATTTTACAATATAGAAGGCTCTCGTGCTCAACACTTCTTTCTCACACAACATCACTTACTCGATCACACAATGACAAAGACAACAACAACAATCATACTACCAACCCATCCCAAGTCCTTTATACCTTTATTTATACATTACAATAGCTCACTGACATCTTTAGGCCGAAACCTAGGTGTCAAAACCCTAGATACCAAAACCCTAAGTGTCTAAAACCCTAGGTCAACTTGACTCGCGTTTTCGGGGCTTTGCCAGCCTGTCTTTCCTTCCTTCTCGCACAGTGCTCCAAAGCATCCAACAATGGATTTTTCCTCTTGCTGAGTTGTCCATGATACTTCTTCCTTGTTGATCTGTCATCCTCAATCTCCTTGTCCAATGACTTTATTTCTCAGACTTCGCTCCATATTTCCTGCTCTTTTTCTCACTTCGACCCAGTAATAATCACTGTATCTTCCACACAGTTCACATTTTTCCTTTTCTTCCTTGATATTCACTTACTTCCATAAACAAGGGCCAACAGGCCCCCAACACTCACTTGTGACTCATCTCGAGGCACTTCAGATCCGATCATTCTGCTTTACTTCGTCTTCAGACTGTGTAGGGAAGCCTTTACTTTCTTCTCTATGCCTCCTTTCCTTCCTTATGTAGACTGTCTTTTCTGTGTTTGGTACCCAGTTTCAACTACACCTGGTACCTAGACCCCATGCTTTTACGGAGAGATGCGAGGCAGCTAGTTGTCATAATACAACTTCAATCGACTCTCGTTCACTAATCCTTCCTTCCATTCTCCATTCAAAGTATTCAATTGTGCAACTCCTCCTTATGTAACGTAGGCGATCTCACATGGCCCCAGCCAATGTGTTCGAAACTTTTCTAGATGCTTCATGAATTTATTGTCATATACCAGTACCAAATCACCTTGCTTAAATGCCTTCTTCTTGATTAGCCTGTCATGGTAGGCCTTCTCTCTTTCTTTCTAGACCTGCTAATGGAATCCTGTAATGAATCTATCTTCTTCAAGTTCA
The DNA here is from genome assembly GCA_000966675.3 of Picea glauca. Taxonomy (NCBI): domain Eukaryota; kingdom Viridiplantae; phylum Streptophyta; class Pinopsida; order Pinales; family Pinaceae; genus Picea; species Picea glauca. The sequence goes on from JZKD02S1611621.1 coordinate 65,356, forward strand.
ACCAACTATGCAATCCTCTCTTGAACAACCCTAGTGTCATCCATATTTGTAAAGGTAGCAATTCTTAGGCTTGGTACCAAATATTCCATTGGGACAACAGCTTCGAGGCCATAAACCAACTTAAAAGGGGTTTGCATTGTTAGCTTCTTGCAAGTGGTTCTATAGGCCCATAGTACTGCTGGTACTCTTAAATCCTAGGCATCTATGTTCACACTGCAAATATTCATCAGCGTTGTCTCCAAGATCTTGTTGAATGCTTCCACTTTCCCATTTGCTTGTGGATGGTAAGGCGTGCTCTTCTGATGGTGGAGTGCAAATTCCTCATTCAAGGCTTCAACTCTCTTATTGATGAGATGTGTGCCTTGATCACTCATAAGGATCTTTGGGCATCCAAACCTAGTTATGATGTCATCAAATATGAAGCGCACAGATGTAGTTGCACTACAGTCCTTGACTGTTATTTCTTCAGCCCATCTGGTCAAGTACTATGTCGCAGTGATTATGTACCTTTCTACTATGCGCTTTCCTAGTGGGTTTATAGGTCCTACGAAGTCAATGGCCCATTTATCAAATGCTTGTAGGGTCATCTGAGGTGCTAATGGAATTTCATCTCTTCTGGATGGTTTCCCGACACTTTGGCATACATCATAGGCTTTGTAATAGTCCTTGGCATCTCTGTGTAAGGTAGGTCGCCAAAGGCCGACTCTAAGAACTTTATGCGTAGTTTCTTTCCTGACATAATTTCCTCCTGTGGTGCATTAATGAGCTTCTGCGAGGATCAATGGTCTCTCTGCCTCCATAACATACCTCCTCAATATCTCATCAAGTCCCATTTTGTATAGCTGTCCAACTATAAGTGAAAAGTCTATAGTGTGCACTACTAGTTGTTTCTTCTAGGTTATTGTATACTCCCTCGGTGCCATTCCTATTGATAGGAACTGGACTATTTATGCAAAGTGATCATCAATCTTTCTAATGGATAGCAGTTGTGCATCCGACAGTGTATCCTCCAAACTAGTCGATTCTTCGCCATGTTCTAACCTTGACAAGTGGTTAGGAACTTTGTTCATTCTTCCTGGCTTTACTATGATCTCAAAATCATATTCCTGAAATAGCTGAAGCCATATGCATATTCTTCCCCCCAACACTGGCTTGTTGACTAGGTATTTCAATGCAGAGTGATTGGTAAACATTTTAAAGTGTCCTCCCAACAAGTAGTGGCAGAACTTTTGCAGCGCATACACCATGGCTAATCCTTCTCTCTCAGTAGTGGTTTAATTGATCTCAATTTTTGATAGCTTCCTACTATCAAAGGCTAACAGGTGGTCAATGCCTCATGTTCCTGGTTGTGCTAACACAACTCCTAATTCAATAGAAGATGCATCGACATGCACTTGAAACTCCTTAATCCAATCTGTGAAAACTAGAGTAGGCGTAGTAACCATTTTCTGTTTCAGTGTGTCAAAGCTCTGTTGGCATTCTTCTGTCCAGTGAAATTGACAGTCCTTCTTCAAAATATTCTCCATGGGTGTTGTAATCTAGGCATATCCTTTAATGAACTTCCTGTAATATCCTCTCTGTCCCAGCGCAGTGCACAACTGTTTGAATGAAGTAGGAGGGGGTAGGTCTACTATGATGGAAATTTTAGATGGATCTAGCAGCAATCATTGCTTACATACAATATGACCTAACACTCCAAATGGTGAAAAGAAGATGCACTTCTTTAGTTTTAAGGCAATCTGACACTGCTTGCATTTGTCCAACATTATTCTTAGACATTCAATATGATTCTTCAATGAACTAAAAACAGTCCAATCATCAAAGTATGCTTCTAGAAATTTATGCAGAATATCCTTGAATTCTTTGACCACCACCCTAGAAAAGATGGTTGGGGAATTATTCAATCCAAATGACATCATTGTATACTGGTGGGATCCCCATTCTATTTCAAATGTGGTCTTATGGTGATATTCCTTGGCAATCCGGATCTGATGGTATCCTGAAAATCCATTTGTAAAAGAATATACATCCGGGCCTCCTACGTTATCTAGCACTTCGTCAGTGAATAGTGGAGGGAAGGGGTCATGCAAATAGGCATCATTCAGCTTACTGAGATCTACATGGATCCTGATTTCTCCTGTCTTCTTGTCTTGTACCACCATAGGGCTTATACATTCAGATTCGACCACATGTTCTATGATGCCTGCTTCCAACATTATGTCGAGCTCAATCTTCACTTTCTCCTTATATTTAGGGTTCAATCTGTAGGGTCTCTGTTTGACTAGTATTGCACCTAGTTTCAAAGGTATCCTCATATCTCCCATAGGCCCTTTAATTCCCTTCATATCAGTAAACTTGGTCAGAAACAAGTCCTGATATTCATGCAGTAATTCTGTAATCTTTTCAATAGTGGCAGAATCCCAATAATCTCCAACATTTGCAAGCTTCGGCATTTTCTCTATTCCAATATTGACTTTCTTGATCTTGATAGGATGTGCAATAAATGGTATCTTGATTCCTAGTCCTTCTATGTCTCTCTGGCCTTTTGTTTCAATGATGTTCACCTTCCTAGGATCATCGCCTTCATTAGCATTGATGTTGTAACAACCTTGCAGTTTTTGGATAGGCGTGGTCCATTCGTCCTCTTCTTGTTCTAAAGGGAGGCTAGATGCCTCCTCAGACACTTTCTGTTGTACAATCTATAATGCTTGGTCTACTAAAAGATATTGGATTTCAAATAAGAAGGTAGTTGCAAAAGTATGGGTCATACCTTTCCAATCTATAGCGACGAGGCGCAACTCTGCTTGAAGGTACTAGTTGATAGGGGTTATGTCCAGCGTATTAATGAATTTGTGCACCCATTTCTCTTGAGGAATGGTTCTCTAGGCTTCCTTGCAACTTATCACATAGTCCTTTGGGTAGGTTTGACCTATGTAGCGAACTTCGCAGCCTTCTACTTGTGCTGAGAATTGCGCGGTCATCAGGGTATGACATTGTACCCATTCTATAATGTTGTTTTTTTGTGTCCCCCACCATCTTGTTGGGGTTTCTTTCAAGGCCTCATCCATTGCCGACAATATCTGTTGTGTTGGTACACTTACTTAGGTTTCTAAAGGATTCAGAACATCAAAAGTGGGTAAGTTGCTTACTGTTGTGTCGATCCAGCGAACTTCTCTGGTTAATCTAACACATCTCCTTGTACATACTTCATACATTTTGTTCTCCCAGTTTTCCAGTGCTTCTTCTGAATCTGATGAACATGCGTTGTCACTTCACCAGCTTAAGTTTCCATATGTTGTAGGATTAATGTAATCCTGTTGTCTGGTGGTTAGTTTGTATATGTTTTCCAGTTCATAGGCATGGTATTCTTCTTTGATGGGTTTTGTGTATCACTGACCTTCATCTGGATCTAAAGGTGCAATGAACCTAAGGCCTTCTCCTTCAAAATTCATTCGTATTTTCTTTAAATTGACAACAGTGGAATTATTGAAAGCCCAATTAATTCCTAACAGCGTAGGGTAAAGACAACTATCATCAACTATCTCAATTACCTCAAAGTCTACAAACATCCTTACTCTGTCCATGTCCACAAGGACATGTTCCAATATTCCAAAGGGGCTTACAACTTGTTGATTATCCATCCTAAGTCTGATAGGGGAATAGATCAACTTCAATTTTCCCATTAGTTCCCATGTCTTCTTCATCATGACATTGACCTCCAACCCTAAGTTGAGGACCACATAGTCTATATCATATTCTCGTATCTGAGCATTCAGGTGTAGTTCCTTGTTTTTCCTTCTCTTCTTGGATAGTTTATGTATTGCTTTATTCAGTAAAGGATATACCCTTCCTATCTCATAATGTCTGACCAAATTTTGCAGTTCTTGTATAGCTTTCTCATCTTTAACAATTCTATAAATGTATACAAGAAACTAACAAGTTTACTTGCTTCTTTTACATCTCCAGGTGAAGCAAACTAATCAAATGCTATAGGCATTCCACATTCTCTTACTTCTGGTCATGTCTTTGATGAAGAGCCTTGGTCTCCCTTTAATTCTCTTCTTGCATCCTCGAACATTTGTTTTTCGTTCTTTGCATCAAAATTTTGTGTCTTTTCTGCAGCTTTCCTTACTGTCGATTCTTATGCATTCTTTCCCTAGGCCATTCTATATTCACTTGTAACAACACCTCCTCTAGTGATAAAAACGAATCTAGGGTCTTCTCTGTGAGAATTTGATTTGATCAATTGTATTTGCGAGTTCTGTTGAGGTCCTCGTTTCTCTTGAAGTTTACCTAGCAATGCTGGACATTCCTCGATAACATGCTCGAAAGAGTTGCAATAGCTGTAAGTCATACAAGGGTTCTAAAATTCCCTTGCCAAGTGTCCTGGTTGTGCGCAGTTATAAAAAATTATCTGTCCTCGGCCTCGACCTATAACTCCTCCTCTTCCTCTTCCTCTGTATCCACCATGAGGGTTGAAGTTTCCTCTCCCAAGAGAGTTATACTGCATAAGGTTTCCTTCTTGTTGTACTTTGCCTTGAATATTGTATATATAACTTGACCTTTCATGCATGAGATCTTAAGCCCTACAATCCCTATCATCATGTCCCATGGACTTACAGAACGTGCAATACAAATTTGTGGGTGTCTGAAAATATTTTTGCATATAGTAGCACTCACCAGGGCGGTGTTTATTTCTGCATACCTCACACCAAGGTAGGGTAACTTGTTTCAAGGGGCTGGGAGCTCCAGAGGCCAAGTATTCATGGAATAGGGAACATTGTTCCTTGTCATGGCCTTCTGATCTGCATCTGACACACCAGATGTCTTCTCTTTTATCTTTTCCCTTGTCTTTCTTCATATCTTCAACCTGCAGAGACAAAATAGTTAGTTGACTCAAGATTTGACTCATACCTGGACTAGATTCTCCCATAGGGGTTGATTCTAGCTTCATGGCAATCTCCAGTGCCTCAGCCTACGAAGAAATATTCTGTTGCATCAGAGGAAATCTGATGTGTGGTAAGAGGGCATCAATGAACCATTCTTTGTTCTGTTCGTCTTGAATCTGAAAAGTCAACCGGCCTGTTAGGGTCTTGAACCTATGATCGAATTCCCAAACAGGTTCAAATGCTTTCCGTTTAATCTATTTCAACTCCGTAATACATTGTGACTCTAACTTGGGTTTCTTGAAATCTGCAATTAACACATTCTTGATCTCATTCAGTGGCTTAGGTTGTACAATTCCTTGGACAAGCTTCATGTACCATCTTAGTGCGCGATCCCTTAGGGTAGTACTGAACTGAGTTCTTTTAACAGCTTCATCGGTGGCATTCTTAATATTTCATACGGCTTCGCATAGGAACCAATGATGATCAAGATCTTCAAATCCATCTCCCCTAAAGATAGGGAGCCTCATATCATCTACCATAGATCTGCCTAGGTTTCTTGTCTGAGTATATGTTGAACTGCTAGTAATAGTACTCTAAGGACTCTGGTGAATCTGACTATTCTGATTGCTTAGTGTTGTTGAAACAACAGGGTAAGTGATAGTAATTACTTCAATGGTTTGTGTAGTTCCTGAATTTTTTGGCTCTTCCCAACGAGGTTCTTTAGATTCCTTTTCCTCTACCCTAACAGGTTCTGAATGCTCTTCGTTCATCAAATCTTCCTCTTGTCCACTGTAGAAGCCCTTGTCCCCCTAGTTCTGCTTAAAAAGGTTCACAATATGAACTTATCTGAATGGTATGCCATTGTGTGTATGTCTAGCCTCTATGTCGTTGTCGCTATCTGAATTCTTGAACATTATATTTTTTTAATCCGACCAACTACTACATCTTCAAGATGCTCTTCTCATGCAATAGCATCATGATTCTCAACATCAGAAATTGTAAAATTTTTCCTCTGGGTCCCTTAAATAAATATCTCTCGGCTAAGTTATATGACTCTATTCCGTCAACAACAAACTTGGTGATATACCCTCCAATGGTGCTATCAAACCAGTGATCTACTGCTCTTGACACGGCGTTATCAACTCTCTTGACCTTCTTGATCAACGCCGACGTCCAAACCATAGGTGGCCTAGATCGGATCTCAAATTGGGTATCTGCTAACCTAGCTAACCACTCGTATAGCTCCTAATGGATTCGTCCAAAGAAAATCTCGTGTATATCAGTAAAGATATATCTTCCTAACCAATCCTATGTACTAAGATTAGGGTTCTTGTTCTGGGATTCAATGAAGTCCTTTTCTTGATCCTCTATCCACTTCTGAATATCTGTCTTTGATGGAAACCACCTTGTCATTCCCTCAAGAAGATTCTTGTCCTGAAAATAGAACCAGTTGTTGGGGTAGGGACAGACCCAGGGTTCAAATCCAAGAGAGAACCAACAAGCCCTAACTACTGGCCCTTTCAGCAACACCTGCGAAGCAGATGCAGTCTCATCCGAAGAAACTATGGGAGGGTTGCAGAATAGAGATGTCTACAACCAAGGGGAATATGAAGTGGATCTAATACTAGAACAATACAACATGCATATACCACTCCTCAACTTAGATCTACTCCACACAACTATCTATCAGATCTAACATAGTAATTCAGTAGCAGTATATCAATGGCTAAGAATAGAGCATCAATCACACACAATGCAACATATATGTGGTTCACCCTCTCTCTAGGGCTACGTCCATAGAACTGTGCTTTATAATATATTAATATGGAAGCATACAGTTCTTGTTTGCGCTCTTAGCTAGCAGATATTCTCTTCTTCTCTCTCTTTCTCTCTCTTCCTCCCTTCCCTACGCACCCAGCTACAGGATTGATCTTCGCACCCAGCTGAAGATCTTACAATATAGAAGGATCTCATGCTCAACACATCTTTCTCACACAATATCACTTACTCGTTCACACAATGATAAAGACAACAATGACAATCATACTACCAACCCGTACCAGGTCCTTTATACCTCTATTTATACATTACAATAGCTCACTCACATCCTTAGGCCAAAACCTAGGTGTCAAAACCCTATATACCAAAACCCTAGGTGTCTAAAACCCTAGGTCAACTTGACCCGCGTTTTCAGGGATTCACCAGCCTGTCTTTCCTTCCTTCTCGCACAGTGCTCCAAAGCATCCAATGGTGGATTTTTCCTCTTGTTGATTTGTCTATGATCCTTCTTCCTTGCTGATCTTTCATCCTCGATCTCCTCGTCCAACGACTTGCTTTCTCGGACTTCGCTCCATCTTTTCTTCTCTTTTGATCACTTCGACCCAGTAACAATCACTGTATCTTCCAGACAGTTCACATTTTTCCTTTTCTTCCTTGATATTTGCTTACTTCCATAACCAAGGGCCAACAACCTTCTAACTTGTCAACAAGCTTAGTGCTTGCAGACATCTTGATCTAGAGCTAGGAAAATGAACAGAAAATGAAAGTGCTCAGAAAATGAATCTGAACTTACCAGGAGATACATTGGGCTGAGGTGAGTTGGATGGAGCTGACTGTTTCCAAAAGTTTCAATATTTACCCCTTGAATATTGACCTTCACAAATCTAGACTGGTACTTCTAGAACTGGTTTTGGTTTCCTGGTTTCTTGGTTTTCTGGTACCAGTCAAAACTAGGGTTTGACTTTTCAGAGAATCTGGCCACTGAAAAGGTGTGCTCAAGTAGCCAAAAGATTTGCTAAGGTAGGGCACACCTCCCTAGATGGTTTTTGGTCAAACATTCCTCTCCAATAAAAATCCCTAATTTCCTTGTACGACAACAATGACATTTTTAGATACCAACTGAAAGGTGCTCTATTCAGTCAAGATCTAGTGCCATGTTATGTTTTAGTGTTGTTATTAGGTTATTTTCAATTTACTAGAGCATTCAATGCATTTCCAAAACAACAACATAAAGAGGATCACTAAAAGAAACACAATCACAAGGTACCCAACATTTTATCCTAGGAAACCCTCATGGAGGAGAAAACCCAGCAAAAACTTCTTCAATAATAGATTGTCAATGCAATGCCAAGAATAACACCAAACCACCAAGAATAAACTAGGACTGAGCATGTGCCTCTCTTCTCCTTCTTCTTGCAATTATATCTTCCTTCAAAATATGCACATTAGAAGTGTGAGTGAGTGAGTGAACAAGTGAGGCACCATCCTCACTTATAAATACTTTTTGAAGAGGAGTTAGGGTTATGTTCCTTCACTTAGTACGACTGACTTCTTCCAAGAGTGATTAAAACCACTTCATAAACCCTAGGGGCCGACTTTACAAATACCACTATATAAATATAGTTTGACCAATCCACAAAAGGGGATTTGATCTTAAACAAGACCCAACATGATCAATCCACAAAAGGGGATTTGATCTATAAGGTAATAAATAAAATATAATTAGAATATTCTTCGAAGTTACAATATTTCAACAAAAAATGATAGCTTTATTGATAGAAATCCAAGTCTCTGTGCCCATTCGAGGGGGAAACCTCTAGCAAAGTAGATCTCTATTACAATAATTCTCAAGACAAGACTTTCCCATACCTTCTACTTCTATTTATACTAGTTCTATATTCTAAAGAACATTCTAAAGGAACATATTTTTAGAAGCAAAATCTTATGTTAATTCTTCTTACATTAGACTTGCTAACTTATTGTATAGGCCTTATTTACTAATGTTGGCATTTATTACATAGAAAACATATTATTTTATTTACATGAGGGGTTAGGGAGGTTAGGTCCCTAACAAATATTTTCATGTGATAGACATTGTATAATACAAAAAAATATTTTCGTGCAATACATAAAATTTCCCCCCAAAAAAATAAGTCTTGTAGTGCATCACACCACCAAAGATGTTCTTCCTTTGAGGCGTATTGCACCGAAAAAAAATATTTTTCGGCGATACATGAAACTCTTCAAATTTTTAGAAAAAAATATAAGTCTTTAGGTTATCTTCATGGGTAAAAATGTTGTATCCCATGAATAATATTTTCATGTGATACACAATGTATCACACAAAAAGTATTTTCATGTGATACACACAAAATTTTACAAGTCTTTTTAGCACATAGAATTTTTCCCAAAATTTTGAACTTGTAGTTGTCACAGAAACTACACAATTGGTATTATGAGTTGAGTTCGACCACTTAATGGACAAATCAACCTTGATTCCAATTCATTTGGCCTTCCCCATGATTGATAACCCCAATGAAACTCAAAACTTGGGAGTTTTAGTTCCAATTGTTGATGTTGTGTGAAATCAATTTTTCACCAAAATCCAACACAGGTTGAGACTTTGTTGTTTTGTAGCAAACCCATGTAAGCTCAATGTTGAAACCAAGGCTCTGATACCAATATGTAACATACCCTTTGATACCAAGATGTAACATACCCATTACTAAACCCAAAGACATACTTCGATACCAATTAAAAATGGATGCATGGAACATAACAAAAATGCTCATACAACTACCAATAATTTTAATATCATGAATGCATACTATTTAAGTATGCACAACAACATTTAAACACTCATAACATAGATTAAACATAGCATTAAATGTGTAAATAAGAATGATTATAAGAACACTTATCTTATGAAACATTACACAAATGGATGCAGACGATGGACGTTCCACCCAATAATAAACTATGTTTCTCCAATTCTCTCAGCAACAGGTCACCTTCAATCTAGGGATATGAGTGG
>JZKD02S1611621.1:82449-98840 GCA_000966675.3 Picea glauca
TGATGTCACAAACTTCCTTTCAATGGCCCTTGGTTCCGACACACACACTTGCTCACTTGCATGAAGAAGATCAACCACCTTTGATAAACTTGTTGGAGTCTCTTAGCTGTTGTAGCTTCAATCCTTCACACAATTCTTTCACCAATTATCCAATGAATCTTGATTAACCTTCTTGCTTAACCTTTTCCATGAGAATTCCATCAATATATAGGAGAGAATGAATTAGTTACTTGGATAAGAATGATTCCAAAATATCAGGGAATCCAGTACTAGGATAACCATTCGAATGCCATCTCATCCTTCTAGAAGATTCCCTTCTAGAAGCATTGAGAATTCATCTTTTTCCTTGATTTAGAAAGAGTTTGCACCCTAGCATTTCAACACAATGCGAACTTCTCGCACCCTGGATTAAGGCAGCCTACGAGAATAGGTCATTCTCGCAGGCAAATGTACTAGCAGCCTGTGAACCTCCTTCAAAAATGATATTTATGGAAAGAGAAGAAAGTAACTTTTCTCAGGAGAAAGTTCTTATGAAGATCCTGAGTACACCATCATCAATACATCATCATGATGACCAAAATCATGGGTAACAGAATTCCCCCCAAAGTATGAGGGTGGAACCAGTGACAGCCGATAGACTTTGTAAGTTGCATGTGTGTGTCGAGAACCAGGAGCACATCTAATCGGAAACCTGTGAACAACCAAGCATCTGCAGAATATCATATATATCAATTTTGAGGTAGGAATTCCCATAATCAGATCACAGACTAATGACATTATAGACATGGGTCATGGCCACCAATCATACACTGTGGATCCACGCCGTCAAAATATAGCATAGCCACCAGAATACATTGTGGATCTATGCGAGAAATTTCAAATCAAGACGACATATCCACGAGACATACACAGTGGATCTATGTGTCACAAATTATACATACTCCATCGCAACCTAGATCACAAAGATGGTATCCAGGGTCTTCAATCTCGTCACCCAAAGTATGAATCTAACCATGTGATTACATGTGTTGAAGTCGAACATGGTAGAAACCACTTGATTATCGGTCATTGATGAAACCGTTAACAAGTGCGAGGGAAATCACCATTGATGTCAATGACTCCCAAGGTACCTTAGTACAATCCATCGAGTGTGAATAAATGAGCTGAAGTTGAACATCCGATGAAATCTTTCGATCAGGGGTCAATGATGTAAACCCACTATCGAAAGTGAGGAAACCTGCCATTGAGGCATGCAAGATCCAAGGTACCAAATAATTTCTAAGTCTTGATTCCAGATAATGAACTGAAGTCGACAAAACAAAAATCATCACAGGAGGGCCTTGATGTATCCCCCATCAATGACACAAAATGAGTAACAAATTTTGAAGGTGAAACAGAGCATTTTGCAAATTGGACCGGACACAGGGAAGGTCGACATGAAAATAATGGAAAACTGCAGATGGTTGACTCAATATAGGTTTTAGATGGACTTCTCTTGAACATATGAACGACAGGACCAATGATTTGGCAGCATTGACTCAAAGATGACACAGGGAATGACCTTGTAGAAAATCGAATGAGAGACAAATGGATTTCCCAAACTGGCTTCAAATGATGAATACGGGGTGTCATGTTAAATAGTGACACTTACTGCCAATTAATACGAAAATGAAGACATATCCCTTTCCCAAATTTTCCCCCACCATTTCTGGCGAGTACCTCTTTATTTTACGCAAGCTTGAGGAGGATAACATATGCTTGTTGATATAAGCTCATCCTTCGGACGAGTCCCTCGGAGTATGTTTAACAAACCCTAAGAAGGAGTGGCTCGGTCCCATCGCGGGTCTGTCAATGTTTGTTTAACAAGTCCAGAGATAGAAAACTCGAAGGTTTTTCAAGATTATAGAGTTTGGAAAAACACTTAAAAGAGAACTCTCTCAGTTCCTTTTTCATAAAATAGTCTGAATGAGACCGAAAAAGAGATAAATTATCGCTCACCAGACGCTTACTTCAAATGCTTTATCGAGCGTGAAAATAGCAAGGTCGCTTGGCGATCTTTTCATGTTTAGAGAGTCTGAAAAGAGATTAAAGAGGAATCCAGGGGGTTCCTTTTTCATATAACCTTGTTGAGCCCAAAAAAGTGATAAAAGTATGCTCGATCACATTCTCATGTATTTACGAGCACAAGAATGGACAAAAACAACGCTCAAGGTTTTATGTAAAAACCATAAAAAACAATCAAAGCACACGATGCAAAAGAAAAACTATGTCCATATCCCGATATTTGATCATCAAGGTCATCACACCTGCAAGAATTACACTCAACATGACATTAGGGATTAGGGTTTAATTGATAAATAATCATAAAAAACCAAAATGATATAGTAAAAGTAAATAAAAGGAGTAAATACTCTTTTTTACCACACCATTTAACATTTCCACTATTGAGCTCAAAAACCCCTCTTTTAATCTCCAAGTTCGGCGTTAGATTGCGGGAGCTACGAGAGACCATTCAGCGAGTCATCTGCGAAAAATAGGTAAGCTTTTGATCCTTAACACTTTCATGGTTTAATTTTGTAATTTCATCAGTTAAATTTGCAGTTTTAGGTTGATTTTCTAAGCCCTACATGCACGCTGCCATTCTCGTAGGCAGGCTATACGGGGCCTGTGAGAATGATGTGTTCTCGCAAGTGAACCTAAGTCCACCTGCGAGGTTCTCGCACTGTGCACACATGGCACCTGCGAGAACTGCAAAGCTCAAAAAAAATTTAAATTTTTACCCAATGAAAAAGATCCAAAGCAAGAAAAAAATTATTAATCTTCTTATTGTGTTCCTTATGCAGATAATTGGCCATCAACATGGTGCTTGAGTGGTGCGAAAGGGATCATGAAGAGGATAATGCAATGGCCAAAAATCATCCACCTACCATAGCTGCATTGAGAGACTGTGGGCTCTTGAAATACTTTCGCATCCCGGGCATGAGGGCCCAAGTCAAACTATTAGAGTACTTGGTGCGTATGTGGGACCCTGATCAGCAGGTGTTTCATGTGGGGGCCCACACATTGTCCTTAGACATTGAGGACATTTACTTTTTGACTGGATTGTCATGGTGCGGGTACTACGTTATCCTGACTGGTAGCAGAGGTGGTGGGCTACAAATGACTGAGTATTGTCGTATACATTATGTTCGTGAGGCTGAGAGAAAGAAAGGAAAAGTGGTTATTTGGGGGGTACGAGATTTGAACCTCCGCACTATACTATTCACCATAGCTCAGATGGTCAGGAGTTATGCTCCTCACATGGAGTTGTAGAGTTACTTCCAGTATGCCATCGAGTGTACTGAGCCTCGGGTGTTCAACTGGGCAGATGTTGTGCTTCGCAGTATCAAAAAGCAATTAACTAAATGCAGACGTGGTAATCTGAAGCAATTCGGGTATGGATCTTTGTTGTTGTCCTTCTTCCTTGAGAGGGTTCCCGTACTGAGACTGCAATTTGAGTGGAATATACCGGGTCCCAGGGATCCAAGGATGTTGATATGGTGTCGTCTCATGGCCCGGCACGTAGCAGGACCGATCATCAAATACGATGATACTTTCTTTGACTGGCTTCAAACCTAGATGTTGATGGTTGATGACTACGCTTATGTCGGGTTGGATTTCCAAGGAGATCCAGACTTAGCACTGCCAGAGGATACTCAGTGGGGTGACCTTGGTAAGAAGTACACGCATTTTTCTCTTTTTAAATGTTTTTGAATTTTTTATCATATTCAAATGTTTTTGTTTTATATATTCATCCAAAGACTAATACAAAATCGTTTGTTGATAACATAGATGTTGGACCTTACAGACCTCCCAACACTTCTCCTATCCAATGGCAAGGAGAGGTAGCGGCAACACCATAGTATGCTGAGGATTATCAAATAGTGGAACATAATCTAGAGGGCCTGACTGCAGACATTCCCAACATGACTCTGGAAGAGGTTCCATGACGCAATCAACGTCATACTGTAGGGGTGTCATCATCTATGAGTCGACTGCTCCATAGGGTTGCTAGGGCAGTTGTGTGTTACCGTGAACATCATCCATGATGTCACTTTGTAGAAGCTATAAGCTTCAATTTTTGACATTTTGGTCTTTGGACAAACTTTTTGTAAAAAACTCTTATGATCGTTATATATACAGACAGCTTCTACCGGTTTACTTTATATTGTGTGAATTTCAATGTGTTTGATTTATAAATGATTCAAATGTCTATCCAATACATAATTAGCCAATGCATCTGTTAATGTATTTAGACATCTAGGAATATGTTGATATTCAATATGATCAAACTAACGTTCCAAGAGGCGAATTCACAAATACACCTGTAACAAAGTAGGACTTCAAATAGAGTAGATATTACTTAACTGTAGTACTACAAGTTGCGAGTCAAGTCGCACAACCAAATGACAAATTCCGAGTGAGATAGCATCAACCAATAATTCAATAACGGCGCTATACTCTGCAATGTTGTTGGTCTCACGGCCAAGACACACACCTCGTAAAGATACAAGTTTGTTTGTTGGGGCATAGATTTCCCACACAGCGGAAGCAAGGTTCCAAGTACTACGGCTATCACCATCAGCGAAGCCAATATAGGGTAGCGAAGACTCTAACATCTGGAAATCAAACACAATGTCACATAAGGGCAGAGACTAGATAACGACAAAAGAAAACTATAGTAACACACAAAACGTATGATACAATAAAATACAAGTACTTGTGCACAGATGATTTATGCATAGTACTTCTTCAAGTATAACCCATTCCTGGGTTCACTCAAAGGGATACCATCGTAATCTACCAACTCATATGCTCCTTTTTCCAAAACTCAGCGAACAATATAAGGACCTCGCCACATGGGTTTGAATTTCCCAGCTCCTAACACATCTCGATCCTGTTCATAGAGAAGAACAAGATCACCTTCAGAGAAAACACGAGGCTTGAATTTCTTGTCATATTGGGCTTTGACACATTTTTTCTGGGCTTCTATTACTAGAGTGGCGTCACGTCGAGTTTCATCTAATTGCATAAGATACAATAGACGTTCTTCTTCAGCAGAAGTGTTGGGTAGGAGTTCAACAACTAGATTCAGAGAGGGTATCTCGCATTCGATAGGAACAATGGCTTCCACACCATAGACTAATCGAAAAGGCGTAAACCCAGTAGAGGACTTGAAACATGTATGGTACGCCCACAATGCCGAAAACAACATTGTGTGCCAACTTGTTTTATGAATCCCTATCATCTGTCGAAGCATAGTTATGAGAAATTTGTTAATCGCTTCGACTTGACCATTAGCTTGTGGATAATAGGGCGTTGAGTTATCATGGCGAAGACCCAACTTTTCCATAAGTTCAGACATCGTAAAATTCCTAAAGTGGCTACCGTTATCAGTGACGATAGCTTGGGGGACACCAAAACGAGCTCTGATGTGATTAAAAAGAAACATTGTTGCAGTCTTTCCAGTATTGTCGAATGTCGGCATTGCCTCGGACCATTTTGTAAAGTAATCAATGGCTACAATGATGTAACCATGCCCCCCGGCCGAGTGAGGGTGACAGGTCATGAAATCAATGCCCCATTTTTCAAAAGGACCAACTGAGACCACAGGATGAAGAGGAGCAGGATGTGACCAAATTTTCTGATTGTAGGTCTGGTAGGCATGGCATTTCTGAACGACAGTAATGCAGTCGTTAAACAAAGAAGGCCAAAAATACCATGCGTGTAAGATCTTTTGGGCAGTAGCATACCCAGACATATGACCACCACATGTTCCAGAATGGCAGTCATTCAGAGCTGTCTCGGCTTCGTCGAATGTTAAACAACGTCGAAAAACAGAGTCAATTCCCCGACGGTAAAGAGTATCCCCAAGGATAATGTATTTACGATCTTGATAGCATATGCGACGTCGTTCAGTGCTAGACAAAGTAGGCCGAAAATTCTGAGTTTGGAGATATATAATGATATCCCCATACAAAGATCGCCAGTGCTAATAAGGAAAAGAGATTCATTAGGTAATGAATCAACTACTACATTTTCTGTTGCAGAGTGAGGAAAATCGCATATCAACTCAGCAAAAACTAAGGATTTCTTAGACTTGGCGTGATCGAATTCCAAGTCAAACTCCTGGAGTATCACAATCCATTTGGACTATTTTCCCCCTAGCAATTGACGTGTCAAAATATGTTGCATAGGATTGCAATGAGAAATCACCGTAGTCTTGTGTGAGAGGATATAGTGTCGGAAGCGTTGGACGGCTTGAACGACAACCAAGGCTAGTTTTTCGACATGTTGATACTTGATTTCAGTTGGTGTGAGACTTCGACTCAAGTAGTAAATAACATGTTCGTCGTGCGCATCATCCTCTTGGACGAGAACCATGCCAATAGTGTACTCCGAGGCAGCAAGATAAAGGAAATAATCGCGACTGTAATCGGGACGAAAGAGAAGTGGAGCTCGCGTTAGGGGAAACTTTAAAGCTTCAAAAGCATTGTTGACAATGGTATCCCAGACGAACTCTGAATCTTTCTTTAACAACCGCGTAAAACCACGAGTGATCTCGGCATAATTAGGGATAAAACGACGAAGAAAGTTTGCTTTCCCCTGCAAACTTTGTAACTGGCACAGTGTAGAAGGAGGAGGGAGATTAAGGATCGCCTCAACCTTAATAGGATCCACCCGGATCCCTTGACGCGAAACGATAAAACCTAGAAGACGGCCAGATTCTATGCAAAAAATGCATTTATGAGGATTTAAACGTATACGATAGAACTGACAGCGAACGAAAATGGCTCGAAGGTGGGTAGGGTGATTGACTTTGCACATAGAATGAGCTGGTAAATCATCCAAATAGGGTTGAACGATATGCTTGATATCATGAAAATCATAAGACATAGCACGTTGAAACGTCGCGCCAGCATTCTGAAGACCAAAAGGGAGTTTCCTGTAGGCAAAAGTACCCCAAGGACAAATAAAAGCAGTCTTATGTTGGTCCTCGAGAGCAATGTTAATTTGATTATAGCCGGAGAAACCATCCATGAGAGAGAAAATTTCACTTCCGGCACAATCAACGACAATCTGATCGACGAACGGGGTAGGAAAGTTGTCTTTGGGACAATATTTATTAATATCCCTATAATCAACACATACACAAATACTGCCTCCTTTCTTGTCAATCGGGACAGGATTGGAAACCCATTCTGTAAGAGCCACCAGGTAAATAAAGCCAGCTTTCAGAAGTTTTTCAACTTCGAGTTTGATAGCAGCAACTTTACGTGGGTGAACTGGACGAAGGCGTTTCCAAACAGGTTTATCTCTGGGGTATGTCTTTATCTCATGTACAACACTTGCAGGGTCTATACCTGGCATCTCTTCATAACTCTAGGTGAAGATGTCACGAAATTCTTTGAAAAGAGACGTATAGGTGACTATTTCGTCGGAAGAACACGAAGCTCCAATATGGACATTTTCAACAATCCTAGGTTTAATAGATATGCCAATGGGAATCGTGGGTGAGATATTACTTAAATTCCCTTCAGCAAACACATCATGTGTAGTTGCAGGAACTAGCGAGATGTTAACAACGGTCGATGGAGTCGAAATCCATTGGTAGTTCTCAAGAGTCTGTTGTTCCAGAAAAAGTATGGAACGATGATGTCCATCATCCCAAGGGGTGTCCTCCATAACGGACATGATCATCTCGTTAGTGGGAAAAATAACACGAAAAGGATCAGGAGACAACTCATCAAGAGAGGGGGTAGAAGGTGTTGTCGATTGAATGGTCTGATAGGAAGATTCAACCAGACTTAACGGCATTGCATCGCCGAAACGAAGATGATCTCCAGGGTCAGGGAAAATCCAAGGGTCATGTGACGCAGGAAGTTCGTGAGTCATGGTGGATATCATGTTGATAGAAGAAACAGAAGGGCGTGGAACATCAAGCGGTGGAATGGGAAAAGTACCCATTAACGAGGAGTCCTTTAAAAGGCCTACACCGACGTTCTCATAACCCAGTGGGGTTTTAGCAATAAATGACACGTTGCCAGTACAGGTATCAGAATTGAAGAAGGCAAGTTGGTCAATGGTAACAACCTTTCCTTGATGAGGGAAACGTACTACACGTAAAAGTGTTGACACAACGGTGCGCATGGAATAGATCCAGCTACGGCCAAGTAAAAGATTAGAATCAAGGGGAGCGTCAAAGACTTCCACTTCAACTTGAACCGTCTTACCTTCTAACATGATGGGCAACGAAGGAAGGACACCGTAGGGCTTAAAACCAGATCCATTGAAGGCTTTAAGAGTGTTCTGGGATTCATTCAAAGGAGGAGAGCCAATGGATTTCCAACAAGCAAGATACATAACACACGTTGAGGAACCCTCATCAATAACAGTTCAGCAAATGTTTTTGCCGGAGACAACCACTTGTATTTCAAATGCGAGTTGAGGGGGTAGCCTTGGAATGTGATCTTCCAAGTCAAAGACTATCAAATTCGTATATGTCGGTTCAATTACACCTATAGCTTTCAACAGTGCCTTCTGTTGTGCAGGACAAGACTGAAGGAATTCAAGGGCTGACATCGCTGAAGGTGCCTGGGCTAGATCTTCAAAAATACTGTAGTTCTGGGCCGCACGAGCATGAGGATTGAAATTCAATTTACAAATGACACCTTTTGGGGGTGGTCGCAGAACTGTATCAAGGCTCGGTCGTTCGAGATGAAGAGGACCGTTAGTTGGTGGAGTCGCGGGAGAGGGTTGGACCAACGAAGGAGGTAAATCATCCACCTTCTCCTTAGATGGAGAATAATCTTTAGCTCGAGTTGTGAGTGCAACGTTCTTCTTCTTAGAATCACCAGTACACATCAAAACATATGATGTCGTAGAAGAGGAGGGTTGGTCTTGAATGACCAACTGAGCCTGTTTGTGAGACAGGAAGGGTTGGGACAAGACAACCGGTGCAGGTGGTTTTGGAGTTCCTTGAAGGAACTTAGTGACCTCGGCACGTCATGGACAATCCTTCATGTAATGATCATCACCACAGATAAGGCAAGGGTATCGTGGTTTGCGCTTAGCCCGATCATCAACAGGAGTGGTTTTAGTTTACTCTGCTTGATTATTATTTTTTCCCTCCTTATTCTTGCCTCACCCCTTTTTAGATTTGTTTTTACCAGCTGGGGTATATTGAACAGCATTTACCTCAGAAGTTTTTTCGGTGGGAGTGGTAGGAGACAGAGCATTTTGAACATTAGAAGAAGAAGATTTAGGGGTTGTACCTGAAATAGAATGTGATTGGGCTTGGGCAGTACCAATCACACCGTCAGCTTCATGTGAGGCAACTAGAGCAGCTGAAGTGCTGGAAGTATTAGGACGAGGTAATTCAGGTAGTAAATCGTAAAGTGTTCCCATTTGCGAATAAACGAGATCAAGATATTGAGCATGACTTATAGCCTGCTCCTCCATGACAACACCACCCATGGAAATATCTTTACCAATTTCATTCAGAAATGATTTTGTAAACCATTCTTCCAGTAAATGATCAGGAAGTTCAAGTTTAATGAGACGTCGTCTCCTTCGCCACTCATGGATATGATCCGATAGATGAGTGCCTTTAGTCTGTTTGAAGGAAGTCAAAATCTCAATCCCAGTATCATAACGGATCGGTAACTGGTAATGTGTAAGGAAATCCATAGCTAGGGTGTTGAAATCAGAGAAGAAACCTCGTGGCAATTTGATATACCACTTCGCAGCAAAACCGGTAAGGGTTCGTTGAAAAATACGTAAACGAATAGAGTCATCCATCAACGAATTAGATGAACACCATAGGTGAAAAGTCATAACATGATTGTTTGGGTCCTCTCCCACTTTGTCGTCGAATTTAGGAATGTCCGATGGAAGCTTGGATGGAATAACAGGCCATTGGGGAGAGTGACAAATAGGATCATTTAAAATCCTAGACAAATCCGACAAATCCAAAGTAGCAAGAAAAGGTAACTGTCGATTCACCTGCGGGTACCGGTGGCTTTGAGGTGGAAGTCCTGTCGGCAAACCAGTAGGACCGTAAGCATTATGTCCATAATGGGAAGACCCAGGCAGATTTGGTGGTGGTTGGAGAGGATAGTAGCTCTCGGAATTGTAACCTTGAGTGGGGACATGAGTTTGAGAATTCGTACCCCAAATAGGATTGGGTATACCTGGATATGGTTGGCCTATAGTAGGGATAGGCAAATGCTGCCCCCCAGTCGTTTGAGGAGGATTTTGTATCATTTGATTCCAATACTGGGCCAAAGAGGGAGGTATATTTTGCCCAAAAGGTGGGGTTGGTCCCCCTATCGTAGGTGGAGTTCCAACCAGAAGTTGTGTCCCAATCGAAGGTTGTGTAGTAATTAGAATGTGTCTGGTAAGAGGAGGTTGAATTGTCCCACCTTGTCCACCAACAAGAATCTGCAAGTTTGGTGTAATGGATGGGATAGTGCCACTAGGATTAGGATTGCCAATAGGAAATTGGGGGAGTGTCGAAATAAAACCGGGAATAGGGTGTCCAAGAAAAGAAGGACCTAGAGAACCGGATGGGGTTTGCGGAGGTGTTGGTATAGAAGCATTCAACGCATGGTATCTGGGTGGTAGTGCCGGAGTGACATTAGGCATTCACTGCGTGTTTATAGGAGCAAGACCAGTCGCAGTGAACCCAGTTGGGACACTCATATTGTTCATGAGATGGGTCATTTCAGAAGGGACAGTAAAGTGATAAGGGGTAGTCAATGGTATTGTCTCAAGATTAGAGATCTCGAAAATCACTAGAGGATTAATTTCAGAAATCAAGGGTGAACCAGGACCAAAAAGGTCTCGGCGGAAAACACTTGTAGACCAAAAAGGATATTGGCCTTCTATGCTGGGATAAGGTTCAACGGGTGATCTAGAAGATGTAACAACTAATTCTCCAGAAGAATTCAGGTGCATAAATGGTCGCTCAGAACTAGGGTGAAGTAAAAAATCCTCTCTAGTATTGGTAATTCGAAAAGGTTCTAGAGAGTCTCGTTCCACTTGTGGTGTGGTGACAACTGTGACTTCACTTTGCCGAGGAGATCCCTCAGGTGTACCTGTAGGCAAGGGTTGAGAACCGTCCAGATGCTCTGGAGATAAACCCTACATTCTACGTGAATGACATGGGGGAGCTATTGTAAAACAGTGACAAGCTTCGCGAAGAAAATCCTATGGTCAACTTCGAGAAACAAACAACACGCGCTAGTAAAAAAAATCTAGGAAACAATCACCAAGCAAACAAGACCTTCTAATTTCGAAGCCACTAGTTGGTGATGAAATCCAACATCGCAACAACGAGATGAGAAGGGGCTGGGCTAGGGTGGAAACGTTACACTGACGACCTTCTTAATAGACTTACACCCTGGTGCAAGCTCCCACACATAATCGTGGGTATACCCTCCAAGGAGCCCGAGTGAGTTTGGTCAACGTCAATTCCAGGTACCGTGAATACTTTCCCCTCCATAGTCACCTTGGGTAAGAACCTAGAGAGACAGGCCACTAAGGTCACCACCAACAACAATAAATCCTGGGGGGACAGTCGACGGTCTGATCCACACGCAAGGGCAGGGTATCTAGCCCGCAATCAACTCAAAAGGCTTCCACTCATCATTGTGGGCATACCTTTGAGTGATCCCCGTAATACGTGCAATCTCTATACTGATATCAACAAAGCAGGGTGAGTAACTCTGCCAATATCAATGCGACCTAGTGTTTGACCCTTGTGTGAAAAGGGCTTCCTAGGACAAGATGTTGCAAATGGAATTTAACACTCCCTAACACCAGATGCTATTGTGTGTTTTGTGCTTTTGGAGAGTGTATCTCTCTTCCTACTCTAAAGCGCTAGCCTGGATAAATGTTGGTGTAAAAGAGCCCTAGAAAAGAGTGACTAGATAAATTTTATGATTACGCAGTGTTATTAAGAGCTGTTGTTTACTCAAAGGTAATGGAAATGAAACTTATGTTGTATGACTCTGACCCAACAATGCAAAGAGGATAATGAAAAAGACAACTTTTCATTCAATGAATCCTATGTATGGGAGAGAGATAAAGTTTTCCAGATCAACCCTTGAACTACAATGCAAAATTTCCTTTGAAAGGAAAATGCAAACAATCACTTATCAAATGACAACTCTCTATTGTGTCTTTTTCAAATACTTCAACAATCTCAATAATTTAATTTTCAATGTTTTCTAAAATGAAAAGAATTTTTTGAAAGAAAAACTTGTTTGTTCACTTTTCAAAAAGGACCCACACTATGACAACGAGAGTACAGAAAATAAAAAAACCGAATGAACAAGCAATAATAAACACCCAATCGACTCTTTCAATGAAAGAAAAATAAAGTGCAAACCAATGTAGTCTTTTCAAATGCAAAAGAAAATGATCCTTCAAATCAAAAAAAAATGATAAAAACCAAGAAAACTTAACTTTCAACCAATCACTGGATCTTAACTAATCAAACACACTCAGATTTTGAAGTCAGAGAGAATGGCTTTGCCAAGAAAAGTCAAGACACAAATGACAAGAAAATCCTTGGAACCCTAAGACTGTTCATGCACGCAAACAAAGACAAGAAAGATACCAATCAGTGGTCCAAGAAACTCATAAGAGGCAATCAAACTGATCTTGGTAGTTGGAAATACAAAAACCCAAATCCAAACTTTTGAAAAATTGTGTTCGCAGGTAGGTAATAATACACAGTGCGAGAATCACTGATTCTCGCAGGTGACCCTTGAGCAGGGTGCGAGAACCTCGCACTGAAACCTAAAGGCAAAGTGCAAACTCTACCAATTCTCGCAGGCTGCAATGCAGTGTAGTGCAAGAATGCCTGAACATAATCAAAAATTTGAAAAATGAAGCAAAATTTAAAAAGACTTCTGGACTCAGAGGGTCTATCAGGATATCCTGAAGACTCAGAGATTGATAGGATAGGAGAAAAGTAAAACCAGAGAAAATGGCCACTAAAAAACACCAAAAGCCATAAAGAAAATGGGATTGTTCCCCAGTGGAGTCGCCAATTTTTTTATTGGATAAACCCGTAAGTGCAGACACAAACCGATCTCCCTAGATCCACCTGGATATATAACAAAGCAAGATAGAACATGACTCTTTCCCTAGATTCTAACCATTGAATTAAATAGGAGACAAGAATAAAGAACACACCTTATTATCACTTCCTATGGTCTTTGTTGCTTCTGCTTCGCTCCAGTGCTCTCATGCAGTCAAGACCAAGACAACACAAACCAACCAAAGTGAAGAAAGCACGATCTATTCAACAGTCAATCTATGTATATGATCAAGGAGTTATACAATAAAGTGAAATTAGCTTTATGGGAAAGGGACATGCTGCTGTATCATATTAATGGAAAGTAAAGATTACAACCTAAGCCTTGATGTCACAAACTTCCTTTCAATGGTCCTTAGTTCCGACACACACACTTTCTCACTTGCATGAAGAAGATCAACCACCTTTGATAAACTTGCTGGAGTCTCTTAGCTGCTGTAGCTTCAGTCCTTCACACAATTATTTCACCAATTCTCCAATGAATCTTGCTTAACCTTCTTTCTTAACCTTTTCCATGAGAATTCCCTCAATATATAGGAGATAATGAATTAGTTACTTGGATAAGAATGATCCCAAAATATCAGGGAATCTAGTACTAGGATAACCATTGGAATGCCATCTCATCCTTCTAGAAGATTCCCTTCTAGAAGCATCGAGAATTCATATTTTTCCTTGCTTTAGAAAGAGTTCACACCCTAGCAGTTCAACACAGTGTGAACTTCTCGCATCCTGGCTTAAGGCAGCCTGCGAGAATAGGTCATTCTCGCAGGCAAATGTACTAGCAGCCTGCGAACCTCCTTCAAAAATGATATTTCTGGAAAGAGAAGAAAGTAACTTTTATCAGGAGAAAGTTCTTATGAAGAGCCTGAGTACACCATCATCAATACATCATCATGATGACCAAAATCATGGGTAACACTAGGGGCCATTTAAAGGTTTTTTATGGGCCTATGCAAAGGAACTTCCATTGAATAGTCCACATTTTATGAAGGTACTTCACAAGCGCAACCAGGAGAGAAAAGAGATAATGTGGGAGGGAGGATAGGACCGACTTGATCAAGATAACTCTTCCTGGAAATAATAGAGAGCGATGAGTCCATCTTTTTAGTTTGGCTTCCATTTTATCCAAGATGGACTCCCATGAGATATTGTGGCGGGATTTGAGGAGAAGCACAGCCTTGAGATACTTGGATGGGAGGGACAATATAGGAAATCCTAGAAGCTCAGCTAAATGGTTTTGAAAGTTACAGAGGGTATTAAAGAAGAACAGTTGGGAATTTTCTTGGTTTATGATTGTTCCCAAAGCCAGGTTGAAAAGGGATAAAAGGGACTTAAATACAGAAACCTATTTGATCGTAGGGGAGCCCATTAGCAGGTTATAATCTACAAATTGGACATGGGACAAAGCCTTTTCTTCCACAAGGAGGGGAAGCCCTTTGATAACTCTTTCTTGTTTGGACTAGGAGAGGCTAGAACCCAAACCTTCTGCCAAGATAATGAAAAGGAAAGGGGAGAGAGGGTCACCCTCATGGATGCCTCTCGAACCATCAAAGGTTTTTGTATGAGATCCATTTAACATGATAGAAAATAAAGTAGTTGAAACCAAGTTCATTACCCAGGTAACCCAACCTTCCCCAAAGCTGAAGGCTAGCAACATCCTTCTTAAGCAATCCCAATTCATCATGTCATAAGCTTTGGACATATACAATTTCATTATCATGCATGCCTTTTTTGAGGTTTGAAGAGAATGAATCACTTCATGCACAACTATGATGCCATCAAGTATTTTCCTTCCTTCCAAAAATCCCCTTTGTTCCTGGGAGATGATGAGAGGGAGGACAGGTTTGAGCCTGGATTCTATTTACTTAGAAATAATCTTATAAATGACATTACAAATAGAGATAGGATGAAACTTATCTACAATGTTATCACCTTTGACATTTTGGATGAGGGTGATAAAGGTGGTGTTGAAGGCTTGAAGAATATCTTTGGAGGTGTGAAATTCCTCAACCACATCTCGGATGTCAGGTCCCAAAATTGGCCATCCCGTTTGGTAGAAATCCATTGTGAAGTCGTCTAGCCAGGGAGACTTTCATGTGGACATACTTTTAACAAATCCTCCACCTCTTCCAACGACGTTGGACGCATCATCGCCTAAGATTGTTCAGGTTTCACTAGCCTTGAGATATAATCCATGATATTAGAGATTGCCTCCTCTCAGTTGATCATTGGTTTGGAAAGAAGATTTTGGGCATAGTTGAGAAGATATGATTATATGTCTTCTCTCCTGGATTTATTGTTTCCATATGGGGCTTTAATGGCTGAATTTTTTTTTTCTGTTTCTTCTTTGGATTAAGGAATTGTGAAAGAAGCGGGTTTTTTTGTCCCCTCCTTTTAACCATTGAATCCTTGATTTCTGCTTCCGTAGGATTTCTTCTTGTCTTTCTCTTTTGGATATCTCATCTTTGATTCTAGTCTCTCTAACTGGGAGGTCAGGGGGGCACAAGCCTTGGATTCTCAACAATTGAATTTCCTCCAATTCTTGATTTAATGTCTTTTTATCCTCAAATATGTTCCCAAAAACTTATTTATTCCACTTTTGGAGACATTGGCAGACACGTTTTAACCTCTATTGAAACTAGAACATTTTTGTGCTGAAGATATTTGGCTTTTCTTTCCACCAACATTTCAAGTTTGGTAGGAAATATTGGTTTTCTAACTAGATCTTCTCACATCTAAAAGGGGTGGGGCCATGTTTCCAACCGTGGTCCCATTCCAGATCTATTTGCTAATGGCGTGATCCCTGAAGAGGGAGAACCTCGACCGCTACTCCTTGTTTCTATGCAATGTCCTTTTCTGATAGTAAAAATATGTCCATCCTAACTGCAGTTATGTGTTGTTTATCCCTTATATTATTCCAAGTGAAGGTACCATGTTTGGTTGGTATGTCCACTAGGCCTAGCTTTTCTATGAGATTTCCAAAGTCCTTACTCTCCTGGTCTAGTTTATGAATATCTCCTTGTTTCTTTAGAGGAGAGGTGATCATGTTAAATCCTCCTCCAAGGACCCAGACTTTGTTCCTCATAAAATCTCCCATTCGATTTAGATCGTATATGAAATCTCTCTTCATATGAGGAAAAATTGGACCGTAAACATTGGTGATGTATCCTTCTTCCTTTTTTCCAATTCACCTAAATTTGAGAGTCAGGTGCATGACGAAGGAAGAGAATTGTTGCATTTCTAT
>JZKD02S1611621.1:126980-142831 GCA_000966675.3 Picea glauca
GTTTATTTATTACTGCTCATTATTGGATAATAATTCTACATTGATATAACATTTGAAGAAAAATGATTATAATTACATTATTACTGATTCACCCCCCCTCTCAGTAATCCAACAGATAGGCCTCCTATACTTGACCAGGATCTCATAGTGGGGTTCTTTGATGGTGCCTCACAAGACAGGGGTGCTAAATGTGGGGCTCGAGCTTTGTTAAAATGTCCAGTTTTGGGCACTTTCAAACTCAAGATGAATTGTAGTAGAGGAACTAATACTAAGGGTGAACTCCTAGCCTTGTGGTGTGTATCTTATTTTGTGCATGATATAAAAAGGTAACAAGGTTACAATTGGTTGGTGACTCAAATATTATTATTGATTGGTTTTCTAATGAAAACAATCTACAAGTGGTCTCTCTTCAGCCTTGGATGACAAAAATTCAAGTGTTGAGCGGGATTTTTCAACTACTTAAAGCTCAACACATATATATATATCTTACAACAAGGAAGTTGACCAGCTCTCAAAACAAGCTTTGTTATTGGATGAGGATGGAATATATTTTGTAGTGGGTATAGAAGGACGTTTAGAAAATTTTGAAAGATTAGCTATCAATTAAAATTTCATTGTTGCAAGGGTGATGAAACTATTGATTAAGGTTGGTTTTCATTGATGTCAACCCTTGAAGAAAGTCTGGTAACGAATTTAGGTAGCACAAAGGTTTGGGTAATGGACCCAAGGTTGTTTCATGTATAATGGTATGAGTTTTAATATATTTGAAGGTAATATTATTCTATATGGATAGTACATGTCATTCCATTTCTGTTGGTATGTGGAACGTCACATAACACCTCACGGTTTGAGAGTTATGGCCTTACGAAGTTGGAGGACCCTCATATGTTGGCTTGAAGCCCAAAAAGGTCAAAGAAATCAAAGAGATTGCAAAGAAGAAATTATTATTTAAATGATAAAGTAAAGTGACAAAGTCAAAAAAGATTATTTAAATATAAAGTGAAGTGACAAAATCAAAGAAGATTATTTAAATGATAAAGTGAGGTGACAGGGTCAAGGCGGAATATTTAAATGATAAAGTAATGGAGAACTTTATAATTATGGAAAGTGGTTAACCCTAAAAATGAGGAAAATAGGTTAAGTGGCCTAGAAATGGGTTAAGTGACCTAGAAATGGGTTAAGTGACCTAGAAATGGATTAAGTGACCTAGAATATGCTTTTAAGGAAGATATTTGGAGAGTATAAATAAGAGGCAAGGCTCTCTCATTTTACATCACACTTGAGCATATTGAATATCAATAAGTGATTGAGGTAACCAAAGGATACCTAAGTTGAATTTCATAGGGAAGGTGAAGAAAAGAAGGTCGGAATTCAAGGGAGGATAAATTCTTTTGATGATGCTTTATAAGATCCATTCAACAAATATTTCGTGTGGGGAACGCTCTACAAGGTCACTCTCTAAAATAAGCCAGAATTCAACAAGGTATGTGATCATATAGACCAGGTCTATTACAGAGTTACAAATCATATTTGGATGATGATATTGATGAGGGATTTTGGTTGAGGTACATGTTGGTTACATGGTTGAGACAAGTAGTTGATGAGTTGGCACATACATGAGGTGTATAGTTGATGATGTTGGTTCACATTGATGAGTCATAGTTGAGAGTAGTTGACACATGATTGGTACATGGTACATGTTTGGATGCACTTGTTTATGGTACAGGTTGATTACATGTTGTTTGGTACAGGTTGGTGCATGGTTGATGCACTTATTTATGGTACAATTTGATTACAGGTTGAGGTACATGTTGATGCATGGTTTAGGTTTATTGGTACAGGTTTACAGTGGTATATCTCATAGTGATAGTGTGACAGTGGTTCCATCATTCTACTTCTACTTCAGGGCAGTTGGACGGGTCAAGGACATGTGGTTGTAGCCACCTTCTGGTTCTAGCTAGAGAAAATAGGGGGTTGTAGCCTCCTTTTGGTTGTAGCCAGAGAATAGGGAAGTTGGAGCTTCCCTCAAGTTGTAGCTTGAGAAATAAGGGGGTTGGAGCCTCCTTCCAGTTGCAACTAGAAAACAAAGGAAGTTGGTGCTTCCAATGAATTTAATTCTTCAAGACATATAAAAAAAAAACATTATGTGGTTTTCTCGTTCTTTTGGTTTCCACGTAAAACATTGGTGTACTGTGTATGTGTATGATTGTTCATTTGTTCATTTCTTATTTACTCTGCAGTTATTGGATGATAATGTTACATTGATATAACACTTGGATTATATGGTTAAAAAGGATTAGATTTCTCTATTAATTATTCACCCCCCCTCTTAGTAATCCAACAATTGGTATTAGAGTAGGTTCCTTCAGAAATCATTTTAACCACTGAAAGGTAGATCATGGAGAGAAACAACTTGTATAAAAATGGAATACCACAGTTCAATAGATAGAAGTATGCATTTTGGACCATAAGGATGAAACCATATATACATGCACATGGATTTGAAATTTGGCAATCAATTGTATATGGATACACAACACCAACAGTTACGCCAACAAATGACAAAGCATTGAAACTTGGTCAGAATAATTCCAAATCCAAAAATGCACTTCTGAATGGTCTTAGTGAAATGGTATTCACCAAAGTTGCACATTGTAAATCTGCTAAAGAAATTTGGGACAAACTTCAAAATATTTATGAAGGAGTTTCAAAAGTCAAAGCGACAATGCTTCAAACTTACAGAAGCCAATTCGAACAACTTAAGATGAAGGAAGATGAGAATATTGCAGCTTACTTTTTACGATTTGATGAAACAGTAAATGCAATCATAGGATTGGGAGAAGAAATCAAAGAATCTGTAATTGTTCAAAAAGTACTAAGATCTCTTCCTATGAGATTTGACCCTAAGATATCAGCACTAGAAGAAAGATTAGATCTAAACTCAATAAGTATGGACGAATTACAATTTACATGGAATATTCACAGCATATGAAATGAGAACTAAATAGGAAAATCTAGATATAAAAGAAGCATTCAAAAATTCAAAGCAAAAGGGAAGGAAAAAAGAAGAGCATAGTAGCAGCAGTGACGTCTTGAAAGATGATGAAGAAGTGGCCAACTTTGTCAAAAGACTGAACAAGGGAACCGACGGTAGGTATAGAGGTAATATTTCGTTAATTTGTTTTAATTGTGATGGTATTGATCATTTTGCTAACAAATGTCCTTATAAGAAAAAGAGAAATGATGAAGGTTACTCAAAAGCAAAACAAATATATAAAGGAAAAAGAACCACAAAGAAAGTTTTGAAGAAAAACTTATGCACCAAAGAAGACATCTCATCATCAGATGAAGATGAAGTCGGTGACAATGAGACAGAAAGAGTTCTATTCGTGGCAATAGAAAACTCTAATAAAGAAGGCTTTGAAGAAGAATATGAATAAGCCAAAGAAGAATATCAAGAAGTCGAAGAAGAAATTGAAGAGGCATAAGTTGACTACCGAGAGGAATTAATGTGTGCCATAGAATTTATTAGAAGAGAAAAGAATAAAAACAAGAAACTATAAGAAGAACTAGACAAGAAAAAAGACACTCAAGAACTAGAACAAATGATCACAAATTTGAAGGTTCAAATAAAATAAGATAAAAGAATTGAAGAAGCACTCAAAGAAAAGCTAGAAGAAAAAGACAAGATCATTGGAAATTTGGAAGCAGAGATTGTCACATTAAGAAAGGATCTTCAAAAGGAAAATATGCAGAACAACTCAAAAGTTTTGGATGACATTATCAACAGTCAAAAATCTCATCATGACAAGTCCGGACTTGGATAAAATCAGACAGAAAAAGGATCAAGCTCCAAAACAACATAGCAAGAAATATATCCAAAAAGCTTTGCAGAAACAATCAAGGGGGGTAGGAAGATTACAGGGACACTCCTCCATCGATAAGATTCATATTTCAGAATCAACAACCGGCAAATAGTCCTTAGGAAGAAGAAGAATTCATAAGAGTACCTCCTTTTAGAAGATCTTCAACTCCCAGGTATCAAACTATCTTTTTTGTTTTATGTTATGCATGTAATAATTTTGGACATAAAGCTATGAATTGCAAAGCTAACAACAGGAAAAAAATCAAATTTGAAAGTCATGCACAAAGAGGTTATCCAAGAAGGCCTAGTGAAACATAGAGAAGAAGCTACAACAGGTTTGAATCTTTGAGCACTGAAGTGGAATGTTACAAATGTAACAATTTTGGACACGTAGTGTTGGCCCTTAACAAAGTTTTGGAGAACCTTGGTCATGTTTGACCATTTTTGGGACTTTGACAGGCTGGTCGAAGGCGGAGCGCAAGGCGAAGCAGAGATCGCGGGATCTCATCCCCTTTTTGATAAAATATAGACAAGATCAGCAACATGGTGGAAAAGGCTCACTAGCCAACGTTTGATTATTCACTCCAATGTTACATATTTATGGTACAATGGGTGATGCCACCTCATAGAGAGATTTGTTCTAGATCCTAAAATCATGCATGATGACTAGGCTAGGAAATCTTAACTAACTCATTAGTCATCACTTGAGAATATATTGCTAATATCCTAAATGAATAATACAAATATAGGTGACAATTTAGACTTAGTGATTGGTAAAGGTAAGCCATAGGCTAACAATGCCCCTCTCAATCACAAGTCTGATCGATAATACCAGCAATAAATCATAAACTGGTATCAATTCCAAGTCTTCATAGTGAAACTCCTAAGTTGAGCCTCAATGAAGAACTACCTGAAAAACCGCCAATCTGGATGCTGAACATGTTCATTTGAAATGAACTAGAAGAGAGCTAAGATATGGAAGTGAACAGCTGCAATATCTGAACATTTCCTGATTGCTTGACAATTTGATCATTTTGCCAAGTATTTTAGCTAGAAGAATCTGATGTCTTCTGCTAATTGGTGAACATGTAGTATCACCACTCTACTATTAGTGTATCACTGAAAGTCCTCTCTGAATCTGTGGTTTAGGATGACCACTAACCAATTGATACCATGTATCTAATGGTTTTTGGATAACCATTAACCAATCTTGACACTTTTAGGTGTCCAACAACATCCCAATGTATCATGTGTATGATTCAATTGCAAGTCATTGAACCATAATCCTGTCAAAGCCTTCCATCTCTAGAAAATCTCACAATGTAATCATGTGAGCCAGGATGCATGCAAATTGTTTACTTAATGTAAACTCCAATCTGACGAGAGAGAACCAAGAGAAGTGAATAAACTTCTAGTCTGACACATCCCTGAAAAATGCTTGACAACTCAATCAAATTCCAAGATGCAATGTAGAAGGATCCTCTTGTCCTCTACTAGGTCGAATGACCATCTATGTGAACCAAATGTTCACATCATTGCTCTCAAAATCAAAATCTATATGATTCAACTTAAACTTATTGAACCATAATTCTGCCAAAGTCTGTCATCTACAGACCACAGTTGCCCATTTGGAAAACTTCATGCCCATCTTCCATACTTGATGTTTGTTGTTGTCAAAACTTTTTGTCTGATAACCATCTTCAATTCCCCCCTTTGTCAGCTAAAAGGAGAGACCATAAGTAGTTTCATGAACCATCTTCACTGGAATTTTGAACTCCCCCCCTTAAGGTGCATGAGAGTTACATCATTGTACTCCCCCCTTCTATGTTGAAGAGAGTACCATACTTATTCTATTTGAGTACAACATAAAGTGGGCATGCAGAAAAAACCACATGTTATCTCATCCCGTGAGGGCCATGCTTGAAAGCTACGCCATAAGGGGACCACTTATGTGAGGTACAAAAAATGTTATGTGCTACAATATTGGTCTTTACTCGAGATTGAATTCTACGGTAAGACTTATATAATCACTTGGTTGTTGATGACCATTGCCAAGGATCAATCCACTCATAGTGAATTTTCAATCTTGCAGGTTTCTTCAGTGTTGAACATATGTTTGAAGAATGGTTATGATTGCCACAATGCTGGCAAGGATGGAGATCAAAACACTGATTCTCCATGTGACCAACTCAATTACAATGTTGGCACTTATCATTCTGATTCAGATCTTGAACAGGTGGAGTTGAAGCTTCTTGAAGGAATCCAACACTTTGGAACTTGATTGGTCTGGAATAATTAGGAATATGAAAGGTAAATTCCTTGTCATATCCAAGTCATGTTCTATTCTTGTTGTAGATGATTTATTCCCAAGGTCTGATGATGGGCTTGGAAAGAGTATTATGAACCTGTTGCTTTGAAATCTGTGGAAGTGGATTTATTGCATGTTGATGCATCATTGAAAGGTTTTCTTCACTGAAATGAAAATAAAACTCTTGAATTGTAGGTTCATGAATAGCATCGTCTTTGTCTGCATCTGAAGTTGTCTTATTGAGTTTCTCCTTCAATGACTGTTGATTAAAAACATCATCATCATTATCATCATAGAGAGGGTTGTGCTGAACAAAAACTAGTTCAGAAAACTTCACTGGATGTTGATTTTTGAGATTAGTCAACTCATCATTCAATAGCTGGGATAGAGATTGAAGAAGTCTAACTTTAGCTTGCGTCACTTGCAAACAAGTTAGCACTGATTGAAGAGTTTCTTTGTTCAATGTCACTGTGTTGTCTTCAATGGTGTTTATTAGAGTGTTTAGTAACTCTAATAATTCATGACTTCGCTCCATTTGAACACACTCGCTTGAACTTCTTGTTCACTTGCTCTTCTCTCTCACTTGAATTTATTTCTCGCTCACTTGTACTCGCTCGCTTGAATTTATTTCTCGCTTGCTTCCAAGAAGATGAGGATGTCGGTTACCACCGAAAATGCTTGATGGTTACAATGATTTGAGTTTTAAGTACTCAACCTTGTCAATTACGACTCAAAATGACTCTAAGGTGTCGGGCTCAGCTGGAAATGCACCTTATGACAAATTCAATTCAACTCAACTTGATTTTATTCTTACTATTGCAAGTACAATAAATCGTGATTCTTAAGTTGAATTAATCTTCAAATTTTAATGTGTTTTGAAGCTTTAGAGTCCATTCCACCTTTGATGTGTTGCACCTTTCATTAATTGCTTGATTGGCATGAATTTGTGCTTGTATGTTGCGTTAAATGATGAATTGAAAGTATGATTATGTCAACACTAGACATAATGACATAAAGATTCCATGAAAATCTTACCATCACACACAACACAAAGTGTACCTAAGATTCCCTTATTCAATTTTGGGTGGATCTAGGACACAGAGAAAAAGACTTGATTTTATTATGGGCTTCTTCCTTGCTACCAAATACAGTGACCTCAATTCATTTGCAATCTGGAGAAATGTCAGTTTTCAATATGTAAAAAAAAAAAGTGTTCTCATGTAAAGATGGCTTGTGGGATTAAGCCAATACCTTCAATGTTACAGCTCTCATTCCAGATGTAGATGGCGCATGGGCTTCTTGACATAGATTGTTGAGATGGATCAATTTTTTAGGAGATCCCTTCTTCTTTGTAGTATCCAATGCCGCAATACAATCTCATCAATGTTCCAATGTGCTATGATGTGGTTGGTTGTTGTTGCTAAAATTGCTTTCTGCCCACATATTGATAAACAATCCACTTTTGATTCAAAATGAGGTAAACAATCCACTGATAAAGCATGTGATTGGGAGTAGATTAAATGTAAGGCTACATGATTTGCAACAATTCCACGATCATTGTACCAAGAGTAATGACTGCATCGATATTAACGCATCAGATGGTCATGAACATAAGTGTTATGTGACATCTTTCCTTCTCAAAAAATTTAGTAGGAACTCACATAGGCGGGCCCAACTATATCCGAGACAAATGAAAAATAAAATCAGATTCAAGATCGCCAAGAAAAATTGATAGCGATCCACACAAATCAATAGATCAATCCATCAAGGGAGGAGCAAATGTCTGAGGGATGTTTTCAACTTGGCATTACACTATTTTTAAGTCTGCCCAGAAAGCTAGGTCATGGTTTGAAGATGGTGAAAGAAACTCGTCAGATAATCGATATGGAAAAGCATCTGCTTGGTATCATGTAACATATCACCCTGATTATTGGGGTTTGGGAGATTATGAAGGGAAAGATGAGAACAACCCTCATTTTATAAGCTTTGCATGGGTTGTTTTTGACAAGTTACTTCAGATCAAACATCGAAGGAATTATGTGCAAAAGATTGTGGGCAATCTGCAAAACTTCAGTATTTAGGTAGCACATCTATATAATAAAAAAAGAAGAACCCACAGATTATGTGGATTGTGTACTATGCATCGGATTCCAATTTAAAGACCTGCATAAATGCCTGGAAAAATGGTACGAATCCACTATTGGATCTCATGGAAATTATTAATCCTGTAACTAATGAAAAGATGCACATTGCCCGTGATCACCTAGAACAAACTCGGATGGTGTTTATTAGAGTGTTCACGGATCTAAACAGAAATTTGTGTGCCTCTCTTCCTCTGCAACACAACGATCCTGCAGCACAACGTTCTCCCACTCCACAGATCAGATGTCATTGAGAAAATAGAAACAATAACACCAGATCTGGGCACCTCCTTTTCTATGATGGCCTCAATTCACTACCGAAAACATATGCAATGATCTCTCTCCTCTTCTCACACTTCAGGATCTCCAACCACAAGCTAACACGCTGATTTTCCATCACCATAATAGTCACTTCGGTGTTGTCCAAGCAGGGGATCTGGTGCTCCTTTCCTCCACATAAGCATATCTTCAACCAGGTGACAGTGATCTCAACATAGTCACACCTGCGGATCTCCTCACCTGCACTCCTGCAACAGGAATCAAATGAATGGTTCCATCTCTGCAAATGTTGGCTTCAATAGCGAGGAACATCTATCTACATCTTTCACTTAGCAGTTAACTCTCATGCGCATCGAATCAGTCTCGATCTAGTCAATTTCCTCTTCACGACAATCTCTCTTGCAACGATTCAAATTGCAGATCACGTGCCTTCTCTCTTCAAGCGATAGTGGCACGATTTTCTAGCAGTCAACGAGGAGGCAGATCTCAGGCTAAATGGGCTTTAGACTAACAATTTATTTTTTATGACCTTCTTTGCATAACACGTCCAATAGCAAATTGATCCTTTAGAGACGAGCAGAAGACCATTCAGACGGCGGCTCCTATGACAGCAAATGAATTAAGCAATGATCTAAGGTGATGATCCTCTCCATGTCGTCATATGCCATCACTCTAATTTCATTTCCAATTTGTTGCTATGTGCTGGTTTGGATCTGATACACAAAACAATCGTTGAGATTCAAACAAAATGTTCACTCCAACAATTGCTTGAAGGAAACTTCGTTGCTAAGTTGTGCAACCAAACAAACAACTCACATAAGAAATAAAACAATCCAATCTCTCCTACGCTAACGTATGTATATTGAATTAACACTCAACTCTCTCCCATCTCCCTGGCCATCTCTTGAGGGATTTAAGCCACACCAGGCTTTGATACCAATTGATAAAATATAGACAAGATCAGCAACATGGCGGAAAAGACTCACTAGCCAACGCTTGATTTTTCACTTCAATGTTACATATTTATAGTACAATGGGTGATGCCACCTATAGAGAGATTTGCTCTAGATCCTAAAAGCATGCATGATGACTAGGCTAGGCAATCTTAACTAACTCATTAGTCATCACTTGAGGATATATTAATAATATCCTAAATGAATAATACAAATATAGGTGACAATTTAGACTTAGTGATTGGTAAAGGTAAGCCATAGGCTAACACTTTTTAGGGCATTTTTGGGTTTAGGTTTTATGTAACGGGTATGGGATGTCGGCCCATGGGTTTACCCATGCCTTGGCCCCTTTTGTAATGTATAAATAGATATCTATACGATGTAAGAAACACACTAGATCTAGGAGAGACATGGTGCTAAGTGCTATATTGTGTTGAGTGCAAGTGATGTAAGTAGTTGGATCTACGTGATTAAGATAAATTTGTGCATACTATGTGCATGATAACTTGCAGAGCTAAGTGCAAGTGATTGTAGAGAGGCTTTGTGTTGTAACCTAGCTCGGGGAAGGAGGGTCTGGCGAGGTGCGCGCAAATCTATTGTCCTATGCAAAGTGGGTTCTTGAGGCTCTGTGCTTATAGAAGATTGACATAAGACAATAAAGAAGAGAAGATTTAGTGGGCCTAGCCCCACACTGGGGTGAACCACACATATCCTGTGTTGTGGTTTCTTTGTGCATTATAGTTGTTATGTTATTGATTTGATTTATGCTTAGTGCAGTGATACATGTTAGATGCACCTGATATAATAGTATCTTAGTGCTTAGTGATGGGAATGAATGCTAGATCTGATCTAATTCAATATGCTAAGTGCTTGGGTATATTAGATCTTGTGAATATTGTGTTGTTCTGTAATTAGGGTTTCCCCCTGTGAAGTGAATATTAATGAATGTTAACTGCTAAGAACTTTGTTAAGTGTTGTAATCACATATCTGTATCCCAGCTAGGTTGTAGACACTTGAGTCCTACAACCACCCCTGTCTCTACCTTGGG
Organism: Picea glauca; assembly: GCA_000966675.3. Classification (NCBI taxonomy): domain Eukaryota; kingdom Viridiplantae; phylum Streptophyta; class Pinopsida; order Pinales; family Pinaceae; genus Picea; species Picea glauca. Next base: position 137,576 of record JZKD02S1611621.1, read on the forward strand.
TGAGACTTCATCTGCTTCGCAGGTGTTGCCGAAAGGGCCGGTAGTTAGGGTTTTTTTGGTGCGATGTTGAAGCGTTGAACCCCGGGTCTGCCCCTGTGCCAAAAAATGGTTCTGTTGTTGGGACCTGAAACTATGATTGTTGGGAACTAAAGAAACGAAAGCTCTGTGTGTAGATCTATTGCTTTAGTGCGCAGTATTATACTTGACTGTGAAGCTCTGTGCTAAGAAAGGAATCAGATTTGAAGAAAAGAGGTAATATCTTAAAGCTTTGTTCTCTGAGAGAGGTAAGATAAGTGAAAATTTTTGTTTCGAAAGAATGGATCTAGGTATATCTAATAGATTTTGTCTTAGTCTAAAAACTAGGGAACATATAGAAGAAAGAAGATTGGATATGAGTAGATCTGATAAGAATATGAAAGATATGTTATTCCTATGCATAGAGAGAATGTTTGGACTAACAAATGGATGCATGATCCTAGAAAGAATTTTTTCCAGGTTAGTTCCTATGATCCTAGTGCACAATACATGAAAGGTTGGGGGTCATTTAAGAGAAAGAGAGGATTAACTCTTTGTTATAGTTGCAGAAGACTGAGACATCTTGCTAAGGAATGCCCTGGTAGAGATCCCAGTTGACTTTGTTGTAAATCTTTGGACCATGAAGTTTTGGATTGCCCTAGAATGATTGATAAAGTTGAAAAGATGAACATGAAACAAGAAAACCATGAGACAGACCAAGAAACTAAGGATATGATAGAACCCCAGAAAGAATCAGAGACTCTATTACTACATATGAAAGAAACCATGAATGATCACAAAGATATCGAATTATCAGAGATCTTAAACTAGAAGGAGTGCATAGAAACAAGAATAGGAGCCTTCGACATAGACTGTGTTCTGGATGAGGAAACACAGGTGAATATCATGACAGAAAGAACTTGGGAAATTTTGGGAAAACTTGTTATGGTTCCTTCATTGGGAGGAATAGGATTGTTTAAAGGGAAGATGATAACCCTATGTGGAAGACTTACCCAGATATCTATGAGTGCCCATGGAACTTCGACAGAGGAAGAATTTGAGGTCGTTAAATTTGTTGAGAACAACACCCCATTTTCTATTTTGCTAGGAAAAACCTAGATTGAGAAATATCATATATGAAGGAAAAAAGAAGAGGAGGATCTAGAACAGAAAAAGAAAGAAATAAGGGATTTCATGGCTAGGAGAATAGCGTACTTAGTGGAAGAACAAGAGGATTAGTCGAAGCTACTGAGGAACAGAGATCTGGACATCGAAATTGAAAGAACATAGGAAGACTTGAAACACCTGTTTTTACAAGAGAGTAGAGCACCTACCCCAGAAAGAGAAGAAGTATTACCTTCGAACCCTATGAAAGACCCTCCACAGTGTGAAGTTACTATGCCAAGAGGAGATAAGAACAATAATGGAAAGAGGAAACCAGTAACTCAGATTACAGGAAATAAAGCCAGAAATCTCAATAAGAAGAAAGCAAAGTTAGAGAAATTTCAGGAAGTTCCAGAGAGAACTTCGTAGAAGGGAGGTTTGCAGCACTTGAACTTCACCAGAATAACAAAACAACGAAGATTGGCACTTCACCATGGGCAAGAAATATGACCGTTGGAGGTGTTTCGACCGTTATCTTGACGCTCCAGAACGGCTCGAACCACAGTAATGGCCAGAAAGATCTCCATTGGACCGTTGGGACCACACCATAACGGATGGAATTGCATTGATTGAGGCATTCTTGCCCATTGGAGGAGTCTATTATGAGGTTTTCTATTTATCCCGTCGAGTGTTGCACTGAGAAAACTTCTACCAATTGTGATTATTTGATCCCACAGAGAACTAGTTGTTTTCGCATAGTTCTATTGAGAGCTCGCCACCTGTTATGTTACTGTGATTGGTTGTTCACTGACATGAGATACATGATCTCAAGCGTGCATGACGGGTGACTTCAACGTAGTAGAGAAATTTGTCGAAGAGATCCTCATAGACCTCATGGCTGAGAAGGTCATGTGCACAGGAGTCCAAGCCTCATCGAAGAGAGGAGTGCAAGCATCACCGTCGACTGCTCATGGATCTGGACCATCCCGAGCTACAATAGAGAAACAAACCAAGCATCATGATGACTTGGCGAATGTGAAGCTCATCCCATCTATCCTTCCCGACTATATCCTGCCTCTGGCTGGCTCGGTGAGCAATGATAGTGTCCCGAGGGACTTCGAATACACCTTGATTACTACATAACTCTCGAAAGAGATACGCGCAGTAGGACCACAGTTAGGATAAATCATGACGTTGAATATCAGTGACTTCAACTTGGGAGACCACAAGAACTATGGCATGATCGTCCCACACAAGTATTTGACCAAGACAAAGGAGAAGAAGTCGAAGATCATTCCCCATCCATGGACTATGGACATCACGAGGTCCACTATCCTGAACGTGATGAAGATACCACACTTTGGAAGGCATCAAGAGGTTAATGTGTGCGTTAAAATCATGTTGTCTTGCTTCCATGGCAGTTATATATGGCTAGATAGACGCATCACCATAGATCCAACACTAATCCATCAGATCACCAGATTAAGCATGCAAGGACCAGACCCACAAGAATTTTATCCAGGGAAGGCTACAGATCGCGCCCTGGCGCAAAAAATTAAAGATACCTATGGCGATGTGGTGAAGGGGAAGCAAGGCTACAAGGTAGCTTCCATTCAGAATCGAACATTGTGCCTAGCCTACCAGTTGATCGCTAGTAAGATAGAAAGGAAGAACAGACCCACGTAGGTCACAGGGTGCGTTGTTGACCTTGCGGGAAAATGCATTGAAGGACTACAAATGAACTGGGCAAGTTACCTCGTCAACCAGTTAGAACAAGACTGTCATGAAGCTCAGGATCAGGGCTATGAGTTTCATTTTAGTTGGATACTGATCCTCATTGCCTTCATTGCCTGGGAGATGCCGGAAGGAGTGACCTTCCCTGATATTGAGCCATCCAAACCCCTAGCTATGAAGTTCACCACGCTCTGGTATTCGAGAAACATGGTGAAACAATGGAAGTCAAACGCGGTGTTCCACACCTACAACCTGTAGTTAGAGAGGGCTATTGATTATTTCCCTCGTATGACGTCGAACACCCTGCACAGGTTCATACCATTTGTGAAGTTCCGCACAGATAGACATTTTATTTATATCACTGCACGCAGAGACGAACATAAAGAAGAGCTCCAATCTTATTATAAGCTCACTGGGGAGGACATGGAAGAAATAACTAAGGAGTGGCCTGCAAAGCTCCTTATACAAGTCGACCAGGAAGAACTATCCGACCCCGACCTCATCAGAAGTCATGTGGCTAGTCACAAAGAGTATGATGCACCCAATAGTAGTAGAAGGAAGAAAGAGGAAGAGGTATGAGCGCCTTGTAGAGGACCCTGAACTAAGGACACTGGAGTCACAACTTCAGGAGGCCAAGCAACAAGCAACAACAGTGCAAGTGCAGTTGAAGCCACTATCAGCAGTCGAGAGGATGAAATGATCCTAGGAATAGCACACAGTTTAGCAACAAGTCCATGCCATACAGTGTAAGGTCATGGAAGTGACTCAGCGACTCCAGCCAGTGCAGGATGTAGCTTTCATACCTTTTGAGGAGATTGAAGGATGAGGAGCAGAATTGGAACAAGTGGTCACCACAGTGGAACAATGCTTGGAAGGACTTATGACAGAGAAGTTTATTCAAGAGTTCGTCGAGAAAGAGGCTCTGGCAAAGCAATAGGTCGAGGCAACTTGAGCCAAGATCGAGGCATTTGAGGCAGATTTACCTAGATCAGAGTGACTCGGGACAAGTCACGGGTGAGTTTTGGGGGCCTATTTTCCTTTGACCAAGTTTTGGAGAACCTTGGTCATGTTTGACCATTTTTGGGACTTCAACAGGCTGGTCGAAGGCGGAACGCAAGGCGAAGTGGAGATCGCGGGATCTCGACCCCTTTTTAGGTCATTTTTGGGTTTAAGGTTTATGTAATGGGTATGGGATGTCAGCCCATGGGTTTACCCATGCCTTGGCCCCTTTTGCAATGTATAAATAGATATCTAGACTATGTAAGAAACACACTAGATCTAGGAGAGACGTGGTGCTAAGTGTTATATTGTGTTGAGTGCAAGAGATGTAAGTAGTTGTATCTACATGATTAAGCTAGATTTGTGCATACTGTGTGCATGAGAACTTGCAGAGCTAAGTGAAAGTGACTGTAGAGAGGTTTTGTGATGTAACCTAGCTCAGGGAAGGAGGGTCTGGTGAGGTGCGCACAGATCTCTTGTCCTATGCAGAGTGGGTTCTTGAGGCTCTGTGCTTATAGAATATTGACAAAAGACAATAAAGAAGAGAAGAGTTGGTGGATGTAGCCCCACACTAGGGTGAACCACATATATCCTATGTTGTGGTTGCTTTATGCATTATAGTTGTTATGTTATTGATGTGATTTATGCTTACTTTAGTGATACATGTTAGATGCACCTGATATAATAGTAGCTTAATGCTTAGTGATGGAAATGAATGCTAGATCTGATCTAATTCTATATGCTAAGTGCTTGGATATATTAGATCTTGTGAATATTGTGTTGTTCTATAATTAGGGTTTCCCATGCTAAGTGAATATTAATGAATGTTAACTGCTAAGTTCTCTATTAAGTGTTGTAATCATAGATCTGTGTCCCAGTTAGGTTGTATACACTTGAGTCCTGCAACCACCCCTGCCTCTACCTCAGGTGAGACTTCATTTGCTTCGTAGGTGTTGTCGAAAGGGCCGGTAGTTAGGGTTTTGTTGATGCATTGTTTAAGCATTGAACCCCGGGTCTTCCCATGTGCCAACACATAGCCAAAGTTTGCAGAATGTCAGTCCCTCCTAGAGAACCACAATAGAATAACAACAGTCACAGACAGGAACCTCAGAAAAGGACATGGAAAAGAAAGCAGGATCAATATAGCAATGAAAAATGCACACTCGCTCTACAAGCTAAGCAGAAGAAACGTGGTTGGTATGTTTTCAGTGGGTGTTCCAAACACATGACAGGTGATAGAGACAGGTTTCTTACATTACGAAAGGAAAGATATGGATCAGTCTTCTTCGGAAATGATGATTCAACCAAAATCATTGGAAAAGGCATAGTCAGAATTGGGAATAAGAATACAAAGGCAGAAAATGTTCTACTAGTAGAAGATATGAAACATAATATTCTAAGTGT
>JZKD02S1611621.1:160358-170705 GCA_000966675.3 Picea glauca
TTAAGCAGTATCCATGAAAGTTTCTAGTTGAGCATTTCAGAAGTATTAGACGTAATGGAAAGGTTTGCAAACATTGGTATTGTAACGTGTCTGCTGGCTTTATTGCCATTGAACACAACACAGACTAACCCTAGCAAACCCATGGTGTCTGCTTCCTACATATTTGGAAACTCCACTGCAGATCCCGACAACAATGATGGTCTTGCAACGATTTTCAACACCAACTTTCCTCCATATGGAAGAGATCTTGCGGATCAGAAACCTACTGGTCGATTTACTAATGGAAAATTAGTAACAGATATATTATGTATGATTCAAAAGAATAACTTTAGCAATCTGTAGAATAAAAGCATATGATAGCTTCGTTGTAATGTTAAACATAGAAAGGAATAGTAATATGAATTCTAGTACAATTTCTCTTAAATCAACAGAATAGCAATGAAGCATTAGTCTGACGTTGTCACACAACAATGCAATGAAACTTCTCGAGATAGAATAAACTTGTCTTTCTCCAAAACACCAAGGCAGAGATAAAAATTGCTCTGATACCAAATGTAAAATTTAAACCAATTCTATAATATGCGGAATAAAACTCTTCAAAAGAATTGAAATTTAGATGCCAAAATAGATCATACCTCCAGCGATTGATGCTGCTTGAGTTTGATTAATTGTTGTAGAAGTTTTCCCAGTTCCACACTAGTTTTGCTTTCTGGATGGCACTTCCAAGCTCCGCTCACTCTGATTGATGGTGTAAGACTGAAGAAAATTGATTGAATGAATTAAGCAAGCTTGGGGACCAAAATGAAATCTTTATAGCCAAGCTTCCATCAAGCTTCTATTGGCTAACTGTTAATTGTTCCACATATCTAGGTAGAGAACCATATGAAGTAATGGACCATTCCAGAAGCTCCCAAATGAGAAAACAGTTCCAGTTGGTTTCCAAACGAGCTGTGGCAGTTGAGTAACAGTTCGGGTTGGTTTTCGAATGAACTGTCCGCGGTTCGAATAGGGTTACGGGAGGTCGAATGAGCTGACAGTGAACGGTTCCGGTTGGTTGGTTTCCGAATGAGCTCTGGCAGTTCAAAACAGTTACGGGAGCTTACAGTCTCCTCATTTTCTAAAAGATGTGTAATCTTTTGAATTGTATGTACATCAATTCTAACAAATTCCTCCAAATACAAAATTTCGTTATGGAATCTCCTAATAAATAAATTCGGCCACTAACTCCAATAACGTAAAAGTTACTAGCAGATTTTATGTCACATAGGAAAAGATGGAGGTAATCATGTTTCTTGTGATACTAAATTTCTAACTCTAATGCCACCTAGGTACTAAATTTGGGATCCCAATGTTATAGTTTGATGAAGTACATTATTTTAATAATTAGTGTTGCTATGTTTGTTACCAATTGAAGTGTTGTTGAAGGATTTATCATGACCATGTTGGCCAAGAATGTGTTGGTCTCGGTGTAGGACACATTTTTATTGAGAATGATGACAAAGCCAACCAGCTAATTCAAAATGATGATTGTGGAAGATTCATACTTTAATTTTTCGGCATGCATTGAAATTTTGAATTTTTTTCATCAATGCATTAAGTTATATCAATTTTTTTCAATTTTTACTTGCATAGTGTTATGGTATGACATCAATGCTTTAAGTTATATCATCTAGTTGCTTCCATGCATAATAAAAGCTAGGAAAATTTCAAAAGCTCGTGTTTTTTTTTTTTTAATGAAATATTGGCCTTATAAAGGAAAGTGTATGGGTAACTTGGAAACATGATTCACTTTCTATGCATGACATTCTCCTCAGAAAAACTATAATTGCAAGGGCCTCTTAAGGAGCCTAAGGAAAGTAAGGTTATGTTGCACAACTGTATTTTGAGATTGACTCATTTGCTACAATCGGTTCATTGTGGTTGGTGATGTTTATATAATCTTTCATCATTGAGTTTCTTCTGGATTCTCTCAAGTTCAAAAGATTTGTATTATTGGTTTGTTGATTGTCATTGTGTATAGCGTCTAAAAAGAGTTTATTGTAGTTTTGATCGTTTTTTTTCGTGTCTCACAAATACAATCAACTCTCAACCAGGTGAGCTCATAAGTTTACCTTTTTTTATTTCTCTTGGATTTTTTTCATTTTTGCATATTAAAATTCCTTGTCTCACTTGTCTCACAAAGACAATCAATTCTCAAAAAGGTGAGATCATACGTTTACTTTTTCTTTTCTTTTTTAGCTTCTCTTGGATTTCTTTCATTTTTGCATATTAAAGTCCCTTGTCTCACAAAGACAATCAACTCTCAACAAGGCGAAGTCATAAGTTTACCTTTTTGCTTCTCTTGGATTTCTTTCGTTTTTGCATATTAAAGAAAAAAAATATTAAACTTGACTTTAATCACACACCTTTACTCTTTTCATTTTTTGTGAATACCAACAACTTCAACCTAATGACTTAGTGTATTTAGTATATTCTTAAACCAAAAAATCCCATCAACATCAATTATTGTTTGAAAAAATACTATATAAATAATAAACTAATATATATGGATCTTAACTATACAATTTTTAAATAAATAAAAGTTTACAAAATATTTCAATAAATACAACCACTAATTTTGTTAAAAAAAAATATAACAACTTATAAACATTTTCTAATAAAGGTTAAATTTTTAAATAAATAAAAGTTTACAAAATATTTCAATAAATACAACCACAATAAAAATTACTCCAAAATAAGAATTTTGTCAAGAAAAATATAACAACTTATAAGCATTTTGCAATAAAGGTTAATTCTAATACATGCATCATTTTGCAATAAAGGTTAATTCTAATACATGCATGTTGTAATAGCTAGGAATTCATGTGATTTGATCAAGAGTCACTTCTATCCCATGTTTTAGATGATCATTGATCCCAAAATATTGCGTAAACAATCAAGTTTGAAGTTTTATTGTCGAGTTATGACACAATGCAAATTTTTATTTTTAGATAACCTAAGCTTTATGCCGAGCTCTAACACAGTGCATTTTTTTCATTCTTAGATAACCGAAGTTTTAAGTTTTAGATATAACTTTATTGAAGCTCTTTGTGGCTCTTTGAGATATAACTTACCTCATATATCGAGAAGATTCATTCAACGATCAAATCAAAATCTCTCGTCAATGCTCTCAGACTTGGCAAGCCATCCCCGTGAAACTAGCTATCATGTTTCATGAAAATAATTCTATGCAAGAAATAACTAAAGGATGTGGTAGTTACTCTCCAGAAAATGATAATCATGATCTCACCAACCTTTTATTCTTCAAATATCAGTTGCACTTGGAAACATATCCTGAACTTGAGATATGCTTCCTCTTTGAGTTTGCTCTTGTTTTAAAACCCTTTTTGCACATGATCAATTCACACAGTAGACACCTTTGGAAAAGTCAAAGTCATACCAAATTAAGTAGACACCTTTGGAAAAGTAAAAGTCATACCAAATTAAGTTTAGCCATTGTTCTATCCTATTTGAATATATATATTTCTTGCCAATAGAATTTAATTTTCATGAGTATATATTCATTATAGTAAAATATTTTATATATGTGCTAGGGAAACCTAGTATGATCTAAGATATATTGAGTTAGGTGTTCAAATAACATATTTGAACATGAATTCTTCTTACCTTGGTTTATTGATGGTTTGATTGTTTGTATGTCTTTCATCATTGACATAATTGTTGTATATATATAATAAATAATTTTAACCTCTGAATATACTTAGGCATCATAATTTTAGCCATGCATCTATTATATATCATAGGAGGCCCTCAAATATTCCTTGCCACAATCCTCTAAATGCGGCATGGGGATCTAGCCCAATATTTTGATCAAAGAATCCATGTACATGACCTCCTCCTTTCTTCCACAATTGTTTTCCCTTTTTGCGGACTGACAACCTCTTGGTTAAGGTGCTTTCACAGGGTTATTCAAATTCTTTATTTCTACCTACCAGTGATCGTGATGGAGCAGTAGAGGATGTGCATGAGACTGAGTGTGTGTAACAATGCTCCGCCTATGCTAAAACCATGAACTCAATATTGTTTGGAACCAAAATAGCCAAGATTTTGTGGGAAGATGACCACAAGTGTATATTTATGTAGAAAAACAATGCACAATCTTAAACATGTGGTGTCCTCAATTCACATGCAACCAATGCCACTATAGTATGGAGAAGCCATAAGTGGCATTTAGTACCTTGACACGTAACGTATAGATGTTAAAGAAAATTATAGTGGTGCTTTTAGTGGACACTCCACACATCCATCATGAGGGACACTTGAAGCTTGAATGTTGGAAACAAGTGTTAGGTGACATGTATTTAAGGAGGAGAGAAGGAAGAGAAAGGGAAAAAAATAAATTAACCATTGAAATTAGGTAATCAAAGAATAATAAATTTTTGTTAAGATTAATTAATAATTAAGATGAATAAGAAGACATAATCTTAATTAGTAATTAGGACTAAGGATTGAAGTAAGTTGAATGAAATAATTAAGGATTGAGAATAAATCTGGATAACTTATACAATTAATGATAGTTAAAATATTGATTATAAAATAAAAGAATAGGGAGAGAATATAAAAATAATGTAATAATATGAGATAAATAATAATGATTATAAAATAAAGTGAAAAGGAAGAAATTAAAAGAAATATGGGAACTTGGAAGGGCTTCGTGAGAGGATGTTTTTAGTTTGGTCAAAACAAACAAGGTGCTCTGAAATACAAGACTCTTGGACAATAATTGATTTAGATTTGGTTGTGGGTAGTATTGGTTATATGCTCTTTGAGACGAGTTTTGAAGCATCTACCAGTTTGATCTATATAAGATTTTCCACAAGAGAAAGAAATTTGGTAAACTCTTGGGCCAAACATCAAGTCGGATTTATTTTTCCCAGGATGAAGATATATGTTCTTCCTGTATACTTGGTGGGTAAGAGATCAACATCCAAAAAGGGGATAGAATTGTCCTTTTAGATTTCCATAGTGAATTGAATGTGAGGGAAAATACTCTTAAGGTGATTGAAGAAAGAAATTAAATTAGTATAGTTGTGAAACCAAATAACAAAAATGTATCTACAAATGAAAACCAACACTTAAGTTTGGGTTTGAGATGAAAGCTCTTTAAACTAAAGTTTCCAAATTTCAATTAATTATTATTAATATTATTAAATATTTATAAACTAAAATATTAAATTAGAGGAAAACATCTTTATAATTTTTATTAGTTTCGTTATTTCAATCTTTATGATTTTTATTAGTTTTAATATTTTAATAAATTAAATTATGAAATTATTTATTATATATTTATAAATTAAATTAATATTTTCGACAAGTTATCTTTATGATTTTTATTAGTTTTGTTATTTCATTTTTATGACATTTATTAGTTTTATTATTTCAATATTTTATTTCTTTAATAAACTAAGGACTATTTATTAGTTTTAACTTTTATTATTTCACTATTTTATTTTTTAAATAAACTAACGAGATAGATGTTTGGGATAAGAGTAATTTGAATTTTTGATAAGATAGTGACTATTTATTAGTTTTATCTTTTATTATTTTACTATTTTATTTTTTTAATAAACTAACCAAATGGATGTTTGGGATAAGAGTAATTTGAATTTTTGATAGGGTAGTTTGTGGATGTTTGGGATAAAAGTAATTTGAATTTTTGATAAGGTAGTTTGTTTCAAATTCATGCTTTTTCTTTTTTCTTCTTATCTTTTGTAGTTTATAAATAGCAAGTGTTCATTAACACATTGAAAGAGACTATCATTTATATAAAATTAATTATATTAATATTCCTTAAAATATAAAGTATGTATTATTATTTTATCCTAAGTTTTAAGGATGGGGACAAGTGGGCCAAAATATCTCCCAACATGACAAGTGTCAAGTTGGGAACATGCATACATATAGCTTGGACTTAGTTCATTTTCCTACGATTCCATCATCATTCACTCACTCATTCAATTGTCCCCTGTACCTTCCTGTACCTGTACATGTATTAGTACTTGTACTTGTATCTATACTTGCTTAGCTTGGGAGCTGGACTGAAGAGGCGGGTTGTCAGGCTCGTGAGCAATTCTCTCTAGGTGAGAGAATTGTTGAGAATTAATTTCGTGAAGGTGCGAAATTGCAGCTATAGGGCTCTGAGACTTCATGTCTGGCATGTTGTTGAAGCCTTGGAAGGGAAGTGGGGCAACCGAGGGACCATTGAGTAGAGAAGGGGCACACTTCCTGGGGTGGGACAGGCATGTGGGGAATGAGGGATTGTAGATTGTTAGTTTGAGTTGGCACATGTGACAGAGTCTTTCCTGTTGTCTGAGATACGTCAGCCTGGTTAGGAATCTCTTTACCTGGGTGGAGTTTAGTCCCAGCTCAGGGGTGACCCACTACTGAGAATGATAAACAATGTGGTCTAAGGCTGGGAGGTTCGTGGAAGGTCTGCACATAGTTGGTGATATTCTTACCAAGATAAGTGTCAATTGTGTGTTAATTTTTATGTTGCATTATTATTTATGTGTTTATCTTTATGGGGTTTTCATGTGTGTGGTTTATACCTATCTTTATATTTATGAGTATTGGTTGTCTATGCTGCATGTATATGTTCACTGTTATTTCCGTATGAATATGTGCATTTACATAATGTATTTGTTTGTTTTAAGTTTTATATATAAAGTTTCGCAAGAGTTTCTGTGTATATGTTTTAATTTACATATAGTTCGAAATTTTTTACGTGGCATAGCCCATTTGGATGTTGGGGATGTTACAATATGGTATCAGAGCATTTTTTCTAGTAGCATGGGCCGACCTGGGTGGTCGGGGATGTTACATCAAGAAGTTTTCAGATGGGTACTATGTCCATCTCCTTATTGACTCTTGAGGAGGACATCCCAACTACTAGCCTAACTGATAATTTTATTTTATGGGTCAGAGGATTGTTCTGGGTCTGAATAATTTAAATCCAGTAAAGTACTAGTCTAGTGGAGGTCATCTCAACCATTGTTGGTTCCCCTCACCATCTCTCATATATCATGATCTACCTTGGCAAAACCCATTCATCAGTTATGCAACACTTTCCATTTTATTTAGTAATATAAATATATACACTACCTTTTATAATAATAAAAAGTTCATCAATTCCAACATCCACACATATTCAATATACCCATAGTATTTTAGCAGGCTATAGTTATATTTACAAGCTGGGGGAAACATGGGTATTACATGATACCACTGATCCAGATTATTTTCAGAATGAAATGAAAGCAAAGATATTACAATGAAATACACTTAAACATTTCCAGAAAGAAAGAAATACAACAATACATTATTTATATTCATGAAAGAAATGTACAGAGATTGTAAAAATATAGAGTGCAAGACTCGATAGAATGGTGGAAACTTTATCTCTAAGAAGAGATGTGATGGCTACGCTCATTCGCAACAAGATGAGTACAATGAGGCTCTGAAGGTCTTTCTATAATAAACATGAATGCTAAAACCATATACATCCAAAAACCTAACCCTACGAGATGAAGCACCAAAAGTCATGTGGGCCCCGTTGGAGTAAGTTAGTACATCAACTTCTTGGGGTCATAACTTTTGCATACAATCTTCGTTTTAGGCGTGTGATAGCTCGTTGGAAACGGATTTTCGAGAACTACACATTGTGCCATCAAACTTTGACTCTATCAATGATTTGACTGTGGAAAGCTCAAAAAATGTTGTTTAGGGACTCAAAACGGTCTCGAAAGTACAAAAATATGTATTGAGATGAAAACTGCCAAAATATGCCAATTGGACTAGATGGGTGGCCACCAATATCCACCTGGATGTTGTGTAGGGATTCAAGATAGCTTCATACGTGCAGAACCCATTATTACAAAGAAGTGTCCCCATTATAGAGAAACAGGTTGAACTAAAAACAGTCAAGATGAGCAAGTTGGAATTTAAAACATGTGGGTGGCCACCAATATCCACATGGATCAATTATCCTTTTGTATTTCTATAGTGAATTGGATGTGAGGGGAAATGCTCTTGAGGTGGATGAAGAAATAGATTAAATTAGTATGGCTGTGAAACCAAATGAAAAAAGTATGTCTACAAATGGAAACCAACACTTGGGTTTGAGATGAAAGCTCTTTAAAGCTAAAGTTTATTATTAATATTATTAAATATTTATAAACTAAATCTTGCAAAAGGGTCATAGGTAGTGTTGTGAAGGCCTGTTGAGCTCTAGTTGTATCTGCTAGGTTCTTATGGGAAATATCACCTCTTTCAATAAATGGCAAAGTGAAACGTATATATGCGATATAATCTATTCTCAATATTGGATTAGTCCCATTGGTGTATTCCCCTGCTTTCCCCATCTATAGGTAAATGTCATGAAATGCCATTTTTGTCAATAAGAAACTCCACTTTATATGTTCCCCGATGAATATGTCAAATCCCCTAAACAATAGGTTTCATTGCTCAACAACCTCAAATTACACGAGGTTGGCATATTGTCAATCAACCAAACCAAACATGATGGATTCTTCAACAACTGGTTGTTGATTAAGGACAAGTTCAACGTGTATATGAGACTATAGGAATCCATCAAAGCTCGCCCCTGTCTGTGTCATCTGGCTATGCCAAACTGGGAATGGGAGACTAATAATAACCTCCTGGGACGGGGTATTGCAACAGGTGGGTACTTAGAACATCCTGGGCACGTAGGATCTAGAATAGGTATCCCAGCTAGATATCCTGGCTAGTCATCATTTGAACCCTTATCAGAAGACAGGTTGTTAGTCCCTCTCTCTCTATACAAAGGGGAGGTTGTCCTATGGGAGAGCTATAAATCAAATGATATAAATCTAATTGAGAGCAAGAACACAGAGTCAGATACAACAATTAGCTTGGCAAGTTGAGATCTTGAGATCCAAGAAAGAATGCATCCTCAACATCATGTTTTCCTCCTGCCCATCCCTTCTTTTGTACTTTCTTTTCTTCTTCACGCACTTTAGTGGACTCCCTGTATTGTTAATTGTAAGAGATCTTAAAAGAAACATAGGAGGATAGTGGAAATTTCCCTATTCCACATGTTTTCTTTATTTTGAGATTTTCATTAGAACTAAGTAACTTTCTTTTCTTCCGAATTATAGTATTAGATGCTTTGTTTATAATGAAAGTTATGGCAATCAAAATATATTCTTACAGTTTTAGTTCATTTCTTCCATGGCATGTTTCTTTGATCTAATTGGATTCATTTCATTATGCAAAATTCGTTCCCCCTGGGGCTTTGTTTAGGGAAATGTGAAGTAAATGAGAACTTGTAACCCCTGCTTTCGTTTGAGTAATGAGATAGTTGTTTCTATAAATTGTACATTTAGATGAAGGGGTCTCGATGGAGCAGATGTAAGTGCCTATTGTTCGGTATTTAGATCCACCAAGGAAAGTATCTTTATATTTTTTATCCGTTGTGTTATTTCAATCTTTATGATTTTTATTAGTTTTACTATTTCAATATTTTATTTTTTAATAAACTAATAAAATTGTTTATTAAATATTTATAAATTAAATTAAAAATGTTGACAAGATATCTTTATGATTTTTATTAGTTTTGTTATTTCATTTTTTTTTATGACTTATATTAGTTTTATGATTCTTGCTGCTTTTTTTTGTCTTATCTTCTGTAGTTTGTGAATGGCAGCAGCCCGTGAACACATTGAAAGAGACCGTCATTTATACAAAATTAATTATATGGTCAAAGATCCACCGTCATAATATGTTGCTGGGATTCTGCTGCAACAAATGCTATAAATAATTATTGTGAAGGCCATGCACGCCGAGTCTCGCCTCACGGGGCTTATCATAAACGACAACACGTGACCGTGGTGGTGACGCTCAAACAATTTCCAACCATAAAGATTCATGCAACCACATGGATTTCTTTCCTTAATTGAACTCTTATACTTGTAAGCAGAAAAGAGGACCGAGTTAAGCAATTGGAAAATCTCACAGCAATTATTTATTAGCTTTGAATTGGTTTATTAATTTAAAAGAAAATTTATACATAATCCAGTTGGTATTGTAGGCATGTTATTATGATATTATTTTAAAAGAATAACATATTATATTTTTGTTTTTAAATGTTTACTATTCATTTGTAATTGAGGTAAGTGCATATTCGATTAATAAGTCCAATCATCAAGTCCATAACCGACGAGCCATCAAAGACCTCTGGGTGGTGCAGTTGTACACTCATATTACACTCCTACCCAAGTTTTAGAAGATTTTGAAGTTGTTGCTCGA
>JZKD02S1611632.1:10413-23542 GCA_000966675.3 Picea glauca
TTTTGACAAAGTGATAGACACTAATGGTTATGCAATTTAACTGTGTTATATGATACGTGGTTGTTTTATGTATGGCATAAGTTAAGGAATATGATGGTCATGCTATTGGATTTTACTGAGGTGATGGTTTTTATACATGGTCTGATTAATGGTATTAATGAAGAACTTGTTAACATGTATTAAGGAGTCAATAAACTATGGGTAGAGGCGACATGCATTTACTACATGTCACCTTTACTCCTTTTCTTGGCCGCCACCCTAGTCAGGCTATTGTCCATCCTTGTGTGTTGTGGTTATGCTCTAATTTATTAGCAGAGGGGAATTGCTTGGCCAACTCGTGTTTTAAGGTGCTTCRATCACATGTATGTATTTTTTTGGCCATCCATGAGTCTTCTCTATTATGAAATGGATATTGGCTCTAGTGTATTGGTTTTTGTTTTCCTTAAGTATTGCAGTTGTGTAAAATTGTGTTGTTGGAATGAATTGTTGGTGGTTTTCTCTGTGATAACTATTCAAAGTTTCAATGTATTGGGCCATCCTGGGTGTTATAAGCCATAGGGGCTCTCTGTGATATCAATCAGTTTAGTTGGAGGTTTTTTTTGGTTTTGGTTGGTTGGTTGTCCTCACACGTTCACATCACTATGTCCAATCTCTAACTTTTATGGGTTTAATGTTTGGAGGCACTTTGTGTCACTGTGTTTTGTTCATTGGAGCATTAGTTTGTTTCCACCATTAAAAGGTCACGCAGTGGGTTATTTTGTTAATTTATCAGCCCCGTCTTCACATCAACGTTGTGGTTGTGGACTAGAGAACCATGAGGGTTATACCCTGCATGTATTAAGTATTGTTACTGGACGAGTTGGAGTCTCGCTCCTCTATTATAGCCCCCTATCATGGATTTTTTACCTGCCCATGAATGAGTCATGGTTCTCTCTGTGTATACACCATTGGCCTTAGAGGATTCACCTTTACAAGGAGTTGGCTCTGTTTCTCCCTGTGTTGGCTATGGAACAAACCCTTATCCTTCCAGTCTAAAGGTTGATAGAGAAGACTAGCCTGGCATGCCGGTTTTACTACTTGGTTATTGTTGGTTGGTTGTATATTGTCAACTAATTTGAGTACAGGCTTTCCTAGTTGGTCATGTGACAGTCATGTTGGTTTGGTATCTATTCACCGCCTCTGTTATAACAATGGTAAACCCTCCATTGTTAATTTCACATTTCGAAGTACATAGTCACTCTCCTTTTGTTTAATAACTCAGTATTGTTTAATTGAGAGGGTCACAACCCCGATTCGAGTTGATGCAAGGGTATGTGTAGTTGCCATAGCTGTTAGGTTGATTGATTGTTACAACAATGGTGAATTGGTTGGTTGATACACAATCACTCTTCTTTTTCACTAAGATTATTTGGATGTTTTATTTGGCATTGGTTACGATTTCTAATTAACTCTCATGCATACTGCATTCGTAGGTTTGGTGTTACTACACCATGAATAAATGGTCATTGTAACTATGAGTTGTTTTGTTAGGGCCAAACGATTATTGCAACCTGGATGAATTTAGAGAATCCATACATTGTATGCATTACAATTATGTGATTGCATAGGCCTGAGTTTTACACAGCACGGTTGGTGGAATTTTGATCAATTTGAAGCAATATTGTGTTAGATTGATAGCTCAACGCGATGGTTAAATTAATACTGCGACTGTGTGTTTAGAAGTTTAGAATGGAAATGTCGCATCGTGGTGTTTTTGGTGGCTTCCCACTGTGTATAATATGAATGTTATGGGTTCCACACTCAAAAGTAGTCATAGAGTTTAGGCACAACTTTGTTGCATCTTGATTATTTGTTTTATGAATACAGGCATGTTGTTGATACCTTGTCATGATGGAAAAACAAACATGTTAGAGTTACATTGAATTGGGCTTGTATAGTGAATGAATTACACTTGCATATTTGAATTATTCTGTGCATAGATTTTTTTTGAAATGATGGCTATTGTCTGTCTGTTTAAATGACAATTCAGTTTTTTGAAATTTTAGTCTGGATTATCTGGCTGAATTCCATCATGTATGTTCAAGGAATATCATGAATGTTAAAAGATGAGCCCAATTACAATGACAATATAACGCCATTGCAATTTTTAAAACACGTCTTTGGGTATATTTGATGATTGAATAAATGTGTGGGCATTGTTTGTATTTGACGATTAGAAGATTGGGAATGGTTACTATCATACATTGAGAATTGTTATAAGATTCAAATTGGGTAAATGAAAGGAACAAAACCTCCTTATAGATTGTGTAGAATGCATATTATCTTGTGATGACACTGTGTGGACATTTGATTATGAACAATGAACTAGTTAAATACACAATAATTGTTATTTGGTCACAATGATCATTGGTTAGTGCATCTCCTTTCACATGATGTTTTATGGATCACTTAATTGATTTTATGAACGATAATCACTTTTTTCCCTTCCATTATTTCATTTTCCACTAATTACAAATCCCATCGCCTTCCCATATTATTTTTTCACTCCCTGTTCTAAGATTGATTATAGTCAAGAGAATTTCGGTGTTAAAGCAGTTGAAAGTGGTAGTGTCTTGTTTGGATTACATTGATGTTTTATTGGTTTGATTTAGAGTTGATTGGTGTTATTGAGAAGTAACCATGTTTTTCTCCCCCTCATTTTATCATGTTTCACTCAATACAAACCCCTCACATATCCCAGAACCTTTTTCACCCCCTGCTCATTGATAAACAATAAAACAATTTGTATGGATTGGATTTCATGAGTCTGATACATTGTTGAGCCAAATTTGTTTCATATTTTTAAGAGTTGTCATGTATGGTTATTTAAAAGACTATTTTCTAATCCATCATGCATGTAAGAATGGGTTTTTTTAGTCGAGTTAGCCATGGCTGAGGAAACAAAGGTAGAGGTAATTGGAACAGAGGCCCAAGAAGGCCAAGGTTCTCCATACATTTTGATGATGATTCACGAGAGCTTGGCCAGTTGTTTCAGGCCAAAATTTTCAATTGGATTGGGCAGGGAGTGGTCTAACCTAGGCCTAAAAGGCCTTCTTTCCAAGTCTCGCAAGCCCCTGGTATCCCTGATCCAAGTGGATATTGGTGGCCACCCACCTTTTCCAGGTAGCGCAAAACAACTTTCTAGCAATTTTGATAATTTACTATTTTTAGCAGTTTTCTGACTCGTGACAGGCCATGGGAATCCATCTCAATGAAATACATGTTGGGCCTCTCATCCATCAAGAGGGGAAATGGCTTTGTTTTTGTGGTTATTGATCACTTTTCTAAGATGGCGATTATGGTTTCCTGCAAGAAGAGCATCATAGTAGAAGCCATTGCCAAGCTCTTCTTTCAACGAGTCTGTGTACATTTTGGAATCCCAAAAGCCATTGTCTCGAATTGGGACAGTCAATTTCTCAACACATTCTAGTTGAGCCTCTATTCATTTCTGGACACCAATCTCACCAAATCCACGACCTTCCACCCCCAGACAGATGGCCAAACCGAGGTCGTAAATATAATGAGCGTGCATATCCTGTGCATGTATAATTCCAAGCACCCTCGCACATGGTATGAGAGTCTTCCCTATGTCCAACATAGCTACAACCGAGCCCTGCATAGCTCAAATATCCACAGCCCCTTTCAGGTGGGGTTGGGATTCCAACCATTGGGTCCCATAGATGTTGCACTTCCCCTTGCGGTCACCTCGACTGATTCCTCTCTTGCTACAACTGAGGTTGACAAAGCCACCCGGTTCATTGAGAGGATCCAACACATCCGCCAATAGGTTCAATATATTGTACGAAATTCTAATGAAAAGTACAGGCAGTGCCATGATCAACATCAGGTTCCACATAAGTTTCAGGTGGGCGACAAATTTTGGTTGCACTTGTAGAAAGAACGCCTTATAGGACCCCATCGGAAGCTTCGCCCACTCTGTTGTGGGTCGTACACCATCACCAAGGTTGTGTGGGGTAATGATTTTGATATCAAAATTCCTCCTTTCCTTGGCCTGCACCTAGTGTTCAACGTGGACCTCCTTTGGCCTTATTTCCCACCATTATTGGACACCTCAGACATAGCAGAACAACTAACACCAACATAGCTCAACCTCGACTTCATACAAAATGAATCCAATGATAATATTGTGGACACACATATCAAGGGCACTCGACAAAAAAGGATCCAGCTTTATCGAGTCGTCAAAGCAGGGCAGCTCCTGCACCAAGGCAAGTGGCTCACCCGGGGCCAAATTCAGTAGAAATTTCCTCATCTCATGGGGGAAATCAATGCAATGGAGACCATTGCTTACTAAGAAGGGAGGATTGTTCTAGGTGGATATCGGTGGCCACCCACCTTTTCCAGTTNCTCTATTATGAAATGGATATTGGCTCTAGTGTATTGGTTTTTGTTTTCCTTAAGTATTGCAGTTGTGTAAAATTGTGTTGTTGGAATGAATTGTTGGTGGTTTTCTCTGTGATAAATATTCGAAGTTTCAATGTATTGGGCCATCCTGGGTGTTATAAGCCATAGGGGCTGTCTGTGATATCAATCAATTTAGTTGGAGGGTTTTTTTGGTTTTGGTTGGTTGGTTCTCCTCACACGTTCACATCACTGTGTCCAATCTTTAATTTTTATGGGTTTAATGTTTGGAGGCACTCTGTGTCACTGTGTTTTGTTCACTGGAGCATTAGTTTGTTTCCACCATTAAAAGGTCACGCAGTGGGTTATTTTGTTAATTTATCAGCCCCGTCTTCACATCAACGTTGTGGTTGTGGACTAGAGAACCACGAGGGTTATACCCTGTGTGTATTAAGTATTGTTACTGGACAAGTTGGAGTCTCGCTCCTCTATTATAGCCCCCTATCATGGATTTTTTACCTGCCCATGAATGAGTCATGGTTCTCTCTGTGTATGCACCATTGGCCTTAGAGGATTCACCTTTACAAGGAGTTGGCTCTGTTTCTCCCTGTGTTGGCTACAGAACAAACCCTTATCCTTCCAGTCTAAAGGTTGATAGAGAATACTAGCCTGGCATGCCGGTTTTACTGCTTGGTTATTATTGGTTGGTTGTATATTGTCAACTAATTTGAGTACAGGCTTGCCTAGTTGGTCATGTGACAGTCATGTTGGTTTGGTATCTATTCACTGCCTTTGTTATAACAATGGTAAACCCTCCATTGTTAATTTCACATTTCGAAGTACATAGTCACTCTCCTTTTGTTTAATAACTCAGTATTGTTTAATTGAGAGGGTCACAACCCCGATTCGAGTTGATGCAAGGGTATGTGTAGTTTCCATAGCTGTTAGGTCGATTGATTGTTACAACAATGGTGAATTGGTTGGTTGATACACAATCACTCTCCTTTTTCACTAAGATTATTTGGATGTTTTATTTGGCATTGGTTACGATTTCTAATTAACGCTCATGCATACTGCATTCGTAAGTTTGGTGTTACTACACCATGAATAAATGGTCATTGTAACTATGAGTTGTTTTGTTAGGGCCAAACGATTATTGCAACCTGGATGAATTTAGAGAATCCATACATTGTATGCATTACAATTATGTGATTGCATAGGCCTAAGTTTTACACAGCACGGTTTGTGGAATTTTGATCAATTTGAAGCAATACTGTGTTAGATTGATAGCTCGACGCGATGGTTAAATTAATACTGCGACTGTGTGTTTAGAAGTTTAGAATGGAAATGTCACATCGTGGTGTTTTTGGTGGCTTCCCACTGTGTATAATATGAATGTTATGGGTTCCACACTCAAAAGTAGTCATAGAGTTTAGGCACAACTTTGTTGCATCTTGATTATTTATTTTATGAATACAGGCATGTTGTTGATACCTCGTCGTGATGGAAAAACAAACATGTTAGAGTTTCATTGAATTGGGCTTGTATAGTGAATGAATTACACTTGCATATTTGAATTATTCTGTGCATAGATTTTTTTTGAAATGATGGCTATTGTCTGTCTGTTTAAATGACGATTCAGTTTTTTGAAATTTTAGTCTGGATTATCTGGCTGAATGCCATCATGTATGTTCAAGGAATATCATGAATGTTAAAAGATGAGCCCAATTACAATGACAATATAACGCCATTGCAATTTTTGAAACACGTATTTCGGTATATTTGATGATTAAATAAATGTGTGGGCATTGGTTGTATTTGACGATTAGAAGATTGGGAATGGTTACTATCATACATTGAGAATTGTTATAATATTCAAATTGGGTAAATGAAAGGAACAAAACCTCCTTACAGATTGTGTAGAATCCATATTGTCTTGTGATGACACTGTGTGGACATTTGATTATGAACAATGAACTAGTTAAATACACAATAATTGTTATTTGGTCACAATGATCATTGGTTAGTGCATCTCCTTTCACATGATGTTTTATGGATCACTTAATTGATTTTATGAACGATAATCACTTTTGCCCCTTCCATTATTTCATTTTCCACTAATTACAAATCCCATCGCCTTCCCATATTATTTTTTCACTCCCTGTTCTAAGATTGATTATAGTCAAGAGAATTTCAGTGTTAAAGCAGTTGAAAGTGGCAGTGTCTTGTTTGGATTACATTGATGTTTTATTGGTTTGATTTAGAGTTGATTGGTGTTATTGAGAAGTAACCATGTTCTTCTCCCCCTCATTTTATCATGTTTCACTCAATACAAACCCCTCACATATCCCAGAACCTTTTTCACCCCCTGCTCATTGATAAACAATAAAACAATTTCTATGGATTGGATTTCATGAGTCTGATACATTGTTGAGCTAAATCTGTTTCATATTTTTAAGAGTTGTCATGTATGGTTATTTAAAAGACTATTTGCTAATCCATCATGCATGTAAGAATGGGTTTTTTCAGTCGAGTTATCCATGGCCGAGGAAACAAAGGTAGAGGTAATTGGAACAGAGGCCCAAGAAGGCCAAGATTCTCCATACATTTTGATGATGATTCATGAGAGCTTGGCCAGTTGTTTCAGGCCAAAATTTTCAATTGGATTGGGCAGGGAGTGGTCTAACCTAGGCCTAAAAGGCCTTCTTTCCAAGTCCCGCAAGCCCCTGGTATCTCTGATCTAAGTGGATATCGGTGGCCACCCACCTTTTCCAGGTAGCTCAAAACTACTTTCTAGCAATTTTGATAATTTACTATTTTTAGCAGTTTTCTGACTCCTGACAGGCCATGGGAATCCATCTCAATGAAATACATGTTGGGACTCTCATCCATCAAGAGAGGAAATGACTTTGTTTTTGTGGTTATTGATCACTTTTCTAAGATGGCGATTATGGTTTCCTGCAAGAAGAGCATCATAGTAGAAGCCATTGCCAAGCTCTTCTTTCAACGAGTCTGTGTACATTTTGGAATCCCAAAAGCCATTGTCTCGAATCGGGATAGTCAATTTCTCAACACATTCTAGTTGAGCCTCTATTCATTTATGGACACCAATCTCACCAAATCCACGACCTTCCACCCCCAGACAGATGGCCAAACCGAGGTCGTAAATAGAATGAACGTGCATATCCTGTGCATGTATAATTCCAAGCACCCTCGCACATGGTATGAGAGTCTTCTCTATATCCAACATAGCTACAACTGAGCCCTGCATAGCTCAAATAGCCACAACCCCTTTCAGGTGGGGTTGGGATTCCAACCATTGGGTCCCATAGATGTTGCACTTCCCCTTGCGGTCACCTCGACTGATTCCTCTCCTGCTACAACTGAGGTTGACAAAGCCACCTGGTTCATTGAGAGGATCCAACACATCCGCCAATAGGTTCAATATATTGTACAAAAGTCTAATGAAAAGTACAGGTAGTGCCATGATCAACATCAGGTTCCACATAAGTTTCAGGTGGGCGACAAATTTTGGTTGCACTTGTAGAAAGAATGCCTTATAGGACCCCATCGGAAGCTTTGCCCACTCCGTTATGGGTCGTACACCATCACCAAGGTTATGGGGGGTAATGATTTTGATATCAACATTCCTCCTTTCCTTGGCCTACACCTAGTATTCAACGTGGACCTCCTTCGGCCTTATTTCCCACCATTATTGGACACCTCAGACATAGCAGAACAACTAACACCAACATAGCTCAACCTCGACTTCATACAAAATGAATCCAATGATAATATTGTGGACACACATATCAAGGGCACTCGACAAAAAAGGATCCAGCTTTATCGAGTCGTCAAAGCAGGGCAGCTCCTGCACCAAGGCAAGTGGCTCACCCGGGGCCAAATTCAGTAGAAATTTCCTCATCTCATGGGGGAAATCAATGCAATGGAGACCATTGCTTACTAAGAAGGGAGGATTGTTCTAGGTGGATATCGGTGGCCACCCACCTTTTCCAGTTRGCTCAAAACAACTTTCTAGCAATTTTGATAATTTACTATTTTTAGCAATTTTTCGAGTCCTGAACTTCCAGAGCTGTTTTGAGGCCCTAAACGACATTTTTTGGGGTATGTTGCGGTTGAAAAAATGAAATTTTGTGTAAATGTTGTATTCCTCAGATAGGTCTTTCTAATGGGCTGCCATATGCCTAAAACAGAGATCGTATGCAAAATTTATGAACCCGGGAAGTTGATGTACTGACTTACCCAAACAGGGCCCACATGAATTTTGGCGCTTCATCTCCTAGGGTTAGATTTTTGGATGTTTAGGGTTTTTGAAACTCCCGTTTATTGTAAAAATTCCTTGAGAGCCTCATTGTAATAATTTTCTTGCAGATGAGTGCAGCCGTCACATCTCTGCTTAGAGATAAGCTGCCACCATTCCAACAAGCTTGTTTTCTGCTACATTTTACAGTTTCAACTTATTTCCTTATTGAATAGAAAACCAATTTTATTGTATCTCTGTTATTATATGTTAAGCATATGGTAATAATCTGTAGTCATTTCTTTATGCTCATAAAATCCATATCAATCCCCGTACCTCCTCATGTCTCATTGCAACCCAAGGTTCCTGAAAATGATGGATGGTAGGAGATTGTCCACCCAACAGTCTCCCAACATCGTGGCTGAACCAATTTGTCCTTTCCTGCTCCTCCACCTATTAACCTCATTTTCCAAGATTCCCTTGACCACTCGCTAGTGAAATCCTTCCATGCTAGCAAGAGATTGAAAACTGAGGCTCACCATGCCCTTGATAAAGGAAAAGCCACTGTTGCCCCTTCCTCACCCTCCAATGGCTCTGAAAAATCTGAGTCTTCTTGGATGCATTTGAGGGACGATTGTTCCCACATAATCAATGAGATTAGGCCTAAAGGATCTACACAACCAAAGGCAAATTCAGGAAAATTGAAAGGTGATAGCATCAATCAAGGAAAGATTGCATCACAGAGTGGGAAATATTGCTTTTGAGTTTTTATTTTTATCCATTGTTGATGAAAGTTGACTTCAAGAATTTTTGGACAACATGTTTTATTTAGATACATGAGTAATATTTTTTTTAAATAATTTAAAATATCATGAGCTAAATTGACAAATATGAATATCTGAATGGGAGTCACAAGGAGGTGTATTTTGCTTAACTAACTAGTTATGTTAAGATTGTTATGACCTAACAGGAGTCACAAGGGGTCCCACCTACTAGTTATNTACTATTTTTAGCAATTTTTCGAGTCCTGAACTTCCAGAGCTGTTTTGAGGCCCTAAACGACATTTTTTGGGGTATGTTGCGGTTGAAAAAATGAAATTTTGTGTAAATGTTGTAGTCCTCAGATAGGTCTTTCCAATGGGCTGCCATATGCCTAAAACAAAGATCATATGCAAAATTTATGAACCCAGGAAGTTGATGTACTGACTTACCCAAACGGGGCCCACATGAATTTTGGTGCTTCATCTCCTAGGGTTAGATTTTTGGATGTTTAGGGTTTTTGAAACTCACGTTTATTGTAAAAATTCCTTTTGAGCCTCATTGTAATCATTTTCTTGCGGATGAGTGCAACCGTCACATCTCTACTCAGAGATAAGCTGCCACCATTCAACAAGCTTGTTTTCTGCTACATTTTACAGTTTCAACTTATTTCCTTATTGAATAGAAAACCAATTTTATTGTATCTCTGTTATTCTATGTTAAGCATCTGGTAATAATCTGTAGTCATTTCTTTATGCTCATAAAATCTAGATCAATCCCCGTACCTCCTCATGTCTCATTGCAACCCAAGGTTCCTGAAAATGATGGATGGTAGGAGATTGTCCACCCAACAGTCTCCCAACATCGTGGCTGAACCAATTTGTCCTTGCCTGCTCCTCCACCTATTAACCTCATTTTCCAAGATTCCCTTGACCACTCGCTAGTGAAATCCTTCCATGCTAGCAAGACATTGAAAACTGAGGCTCACCATGCCCTTGATAAAGGAAAAGCCACTGTTGCCCCTTCCTCACCCTCCAATGGCTCTGAAAAATCTGAGTCTTCTTGGATGCATTTGAGGGACGATTGTTCCCACATAATCAACGAGATTAGGCCTAAAGGATCTACACAACCAAAGGCAAATTGAGGAAAATTGAAAGATGATAGCATCAATCAAGGAAAGATTGCATCACAGAGTGAGAAATATGGCTTTTGAGTTTTTATTTTTATCCATTGTTGATGACAGTTGACTTCAAGAATTTTTGGACAACATGTTTTATTTAGATACATGAGTAATATGTTTTTTAAATAATTTAAAATATCATGAGCTAAATTTCCAAATATGAATATCTGAATGGGAGTCACAAGGAGGTGTATTTTGCTTAACTAACTAGTTATGTTAAGATTGTTATGACCTAACATGAGTCACAAGGGGTCCCACCTACTAGTTATTATTTATTTATAACCCTTATTATGATTATTACTTTCCCCCCTAACTAAAGTTGGTTGAGTCTTTTAATTAACTTAACTAATGAGTTGGTTCAACTACTTCAACCAATTCTAATTTGTTTAATACAAAAAGGAAAGGGAGGAACATAAGAGGATAGAAGCAGAAGCATACTAAGGTTTGTTCTTTGAGTTTATTTTGAGATAGTTCAGTTTTCATTCATTCATTATTCATCACAAGCCTAGTTCTATTTTATGATAGCAGGGTCTTATTGTAGACAACAATATTCAGGGCTGAATAACATCATTCAAACACTTGTTTCTCAGAGGTCTTGATCTGTCTTTGATAGTCTATGTAGACTTGTCTATTTGTGAATTAATTTTCATGACTAACAAAAGATATTGTGTAGAGTCGAGGGGGCAAAAATATGTGGCAAGTTGATCTGACTTTTAGAGTTCAGTTTTGATTTTCTGTTAGAGATCCTTTCGTATCTTTCATCAGGGATGTCTAAGTTTGACTTTGGTCCAAAATTTTTGCATGAGAATATGTAAAGAAAATGATCTTTGGTGAATTTGAATGAAATAAAGGATTTCTTTATGTCTCATATGTCTTTATTATCATCTTGGTGACTTTACTTCTATCTTTACATTTATTTCAGCAACTGACATGTTCATAAAATTACATAAAAATTAAACTTCCCGCAAGCTTCTTGTTGATAAAAGAGTAGACTAAGCACTCGTAATTAACAGTTGTGAGTTAGGATGTTATTTTTGTTGGCTATAAACATAGGGTGATATTCTTGTCTACTTTTCTCTAGCCAAGCAGAGTCTGAAAATGCTTGATTAAGATCACTTCATATATTTTTATCAACACCCTCGAGAATGTTGACATTCAAACCAGGAGCATTTACAACATTCAAAAGGTTTTGGTTGGGTATTTTTGACCAGAACATGAACAAGTAATGTATAATTTGTCCCCTGAATTAAAATATAATTTCAATGTCGCGTCCCTGCTGGAATTTGAAAAACAAGAGTGTATACAATATGATAAAACCTATCAAGATATGATCAAGACCTGGTGGGGGCACCTGGAAAAATTCAGATCTGATGCTCATGGTATTTATGTGACAACATTGTTAGATACCCATATGATTTATGTAGCCATGATGTTGTGCAGGTTATTCGGGAAGAAGAGCCCCACTCATTTCCCAGTAGCATAGGTGCCAATTATGCATGAGGTGGTTGAGGGATACTCTTTCAACTGGGCCAAGATGTTATCGGACAACCTGAATAAAGAAATCACAGAGTACCAATTGGATAAATCAAAGGGACAACCTGCCTCGTTCTACATTTTTTCATATATAATGGACGTTATTTTCTTTATGACCCATTTTCCACTGATGAACTAGAGCTGGACCCAAACCAACGCTAAAACTATCCACTTCTATCACTCCAAGTTGTGGGAATACAAGGCTAGATATTTCTTCTACGAAATATTCCATTATGTAGTAGTTCCCATCCATATCGCCCTATACAGTTTCCCACCCCCCAGAATTTCAGATAGAATCATGGGAAACCTAGGAAAAATAACAGACTGGTACATTGAAGGAAAAATTTCTTACCTCAGGGTTTTCAAATGATCGGTCCCTCACCATGCTCTGCCAAATTTTTTACCAGATCGTCTAGTATGTCGATAAACGACTTATCAAACCATGACATGGGGCATCAACAAGGAATTGAAAGTGGCCCAGAGAAAGGTATGGCCAACCTTCCCTCTTCGGGTTGGTATGTTTTCATTATTAGAATTCAGTCATTCTAATGTAGAAGTTGTAGCTCTGGAGAATGTCAAGTTAGTTGACATCGAGTTTAAAAGGCATGACCCACAAAAAATCATGGAAAACCACCTGGATCAATACAAATTGAAGTAATATATGCACACGAACTCCCCACATGATGAAATATTCAAGGGATTATGGTCTTATTAGGAAGTATTGAACAGATTCAAAGCTCTGTCCCCTAACTAGCAGACCAATTTCTTCAATTTTCAAAAGAACAAATGAAATAGCTTGTCGGAAGTTCTACAGGGAGAATCGATAGCCACCCCCTCCTACACAGGAAACTGTACCTCCGGGTTTTGAAGCAGGGAGCTCTGGAAAACAGGATGTTGAGGAAAACTCAAAGAACACTGAAGTTCTAATGCAAGAGTTGGAGACTTCATTATCA
This sequence comes from Picea glauca, assembly GCA_000966675.3. Taxonomy (NCBI): domain Eukaryota; kingdom Viridiplantae; phylum Streptophyta; class Pinopsida; order Pinales; family Pinaceae; genus Picea; species Picea glauca. Next base: position 23,501 of record JZKD02S1611632.1, read on the forward strand.
AACCCATTGGGCACTCAAGAAAAGGCTTATATCAAAGCGTTT
>JZKD02S1611632.1:53262-79792 GCA_000966675.3 Picea glauca
TCCACTGTCACTTATCCCCCCTATCATATCCCAACATATGTCTCGCACCCCCACTCCATACCCCTTCCACCATTATCATTGTGTAACCTTCACCTGTCTCTCCCCTCTGTCTCCACGTCCTCTCCCCTTGCCACATAATCCCCGCATCTTTACACCTTAGCTCCTACATATCGGCACTCATGTTCCTAGTCACTGCCAACCGCATCATTCCACATGGCCTTTGTCCACTCATTTTACTATGAGAGTTTGCGTCATCAGATCACCTACTCACCATATCTTTCCTCCACGTCTGTCTTCTAGTTCTCGTTGTAAAGGCCTAACAAAGGACATGTGGAAGATATTCAGAGTGCAACCAACATGTTTTCAAGGTGCAACATTGACTTGGGCTCTGTCCTGATCCCGATGTAGGTAGTCAATGAAAAATAAAGAGGTGGTTGAGACATCGTCTCCTTCCATAAATTGAAATCCATAAAGGACTGAAAAATATGATCTTGCGTCTGATCGAGAGTTGCATACACAATCTGACAGAGAAGGTTTAGAGATAAGAGCTCACGTCTGACAAAATACTACATGCACAGTCTATCGAGAAGACTCAAGCATAAATCTTTGAATGCATGATTCGATCGATCTGAGGGTGGTTGTAATCAGTCTGAGTATATGTAACCATTTTTTATAATTTGTTATGGTTGATGGCTGAGAAAGGCTCCCACATTGTAAACTTTTGATGAAGCTCTTGGTTTTCTGGTTATGTAACTTGATTTGATACTTCTTATTTAATGTAAGTCAGCTTCTATTTCCATCTTATTTGCCTCTCATACTGAAGTGTCCATGATTGAAGGATTCACATGGATTGTTATAAGTTGTGTTTTAATGTATGTTTGATTGCAATCATGTTTTATGTTCTTCAATTCCTAAACCTTCGAATCCAAGAGGATCTTGTGTTCAAAGTTTTTTCCTCCTTAGGCTGCTAAAAGACCTAATGTCCATAGAATACCTCTACATTATCCTCACCAGTTCTTCCTCATATTCGCCTTACTACAACTTACTTACTGAATTTGATCAAGACATCAATTGCTTGTGCATGTTGGTCAAGTTTTCTAAGTTAAAACGATATTATCCTGAGTTTTCACCCATTTGACATCTTTAAAATTGTTCATTGTGACATAAAAATGTTGGGTATTGGGCTTACCTTCAATGCAATCTGAAGATGAATTCTAGTGCTAACATTTCTGGCATCGGTGTCGGGGAATGAATTGAATACTTTTCCCTGGGATTGAATGAAAAACCTCACTGGTTCTCAAGGTACATTAGAACTCAGTACATCAAAGATTGCAACTTTCACCTGGCGACTCCATTGCTTCAGTTGTGGCTTCGAGAGGCAAACACATGAGTTCTACCCCACATATGCCTCTAGCTACACCTGAAGCCGGCCCAGAGAATGTTATCAAAAAGGGGATGACCCCTCGAGAAGGTAATTCAACTGTTGTACTAGGTGATCCTAGTAATTTTCTTAATCCCTCTTTGCAAACTCTAGTAGATACTTCTTATTTTCCTATTTTACCACCTGTTGGAGTTTCCAGAAGTTTAAATTTTGGGACTTTTCCTGCTGATTTCCCCCCTCCTAGTTTTGGAGTGGAAGAAGAAATATTTGACACCCCTGTTTCCCCTGAGGTTGTACAGTGGTGTAATCCCATAACCTCAGAATATTTTCCCACTCTGGGCTTTACCACTCCTCCACCTATTAGAGTTGTTGAAGGGGAAACCTTTGTTTCCTCAATCCCTATAGCCTCTTCTCCAAATCCTTAATTGTTTCCTCTTCCCCCCATAAACGTAGTCTGAGTCTCACCTGCGCAAGCTCCATCCCCTCATTGTTCTTATCCATATCACAATCCAATGGCAGGTGCTAATGCCCCTAGGAACATAATGGATTCCATAGTAGCTGCTATATATGCCCCTCTTGTCTTGACTCAGCCTTTGAATTCTCTCTCGGCTGGTGGCTACCTTAAGTAGTTACCCAAGTTCATGAGTGAGGGACACATAACTATAGAGGATCACCTTGCAACCTTTTATAGTTACGCAGATAATTATGTCATTATAGATGAAGATACATGGATGAGGATTTTTGTTCAAAGCTTTGACGGAGAAGCTAGGAAATGGTTTAGGGACCTGGATCCTGGGTCTATTGATGGGATTGAAGCCCTAGATGATGCATTCTTTAGACATTGGGGGGATAACAAGATTTCCTTTACTATATTACAGAGTTTGGATCACTTAAGAAAGGGGAAGGGGAATCTATTTATGACTTTTCCAAGAGGCTTAATAAAATGTATAATAATATTTCGGCTGAGATTAAACCTACAGAAACCTCTACCAAAATTACTTATTCTAGTGCTTTTGATCTGCCTCCTATTAAGAGAAAGAAGAGACACTTTCTTGGCTCATATGGAAGATGCATCCCTCGAAGTGGAGTCCAATATATTGGTAGTTGACAAGCTTAGGATTAAGGCTGATGAAAGGAAAAAAGGTAGGCTTGAGGCTTCAACCTCTGGTTCCTCTACTACCCCCACTCAAATGGATGAAGTAACCAAGTTACTAAAATCACTTTCTTCCATAATGTAAAGGTTGGAATTGGAAGGAAATAAGAGCTACAAGAATCCCCCTAATGTTGAAAATAGGGGTAACTTCAGAAGACCAAATAATACCCCCCATATTATCCAAAAAGATCAAAGAAGCGGGGATAGGGATGATCAAAGGATCCAGGCCCCTCTACAAAAAAACCTTGTTAATGATGAATAAGGAGAGGAATAGGAGGTTCATCCTTAAATCCCCATTTAACTCAATCTACATACGAGGAGTCTGTCATGGATAGCCAACTAAATGAGCTGAGTAAAGGGGAGAAGACCAATACCATTCCCAATAAATATAACCTCGGGTCCAAAAAGAAAGAGGAGAAGTCTAACATTCCTTATCATCCAACGAGAGCAGAGAAACCTCCTAAAAATGTAGTAGTTGGAAGAAAATATAATAAGGTACATAACCCCTCACCAGTGATCAAAGGCCCTCTCCCAGAAGTGAGAGAAATTCTAAATTCCCTCCTCTTCTTTCAACCTTGAGCATGAAATCCAAAAAATTAGAATCCCCGTACCCCTTTTAGAACTGGTCAAGCATGAATATTTCAAAAGGTGCCTCTCTAAACTGTTTCATTATGCGACTTCATCTCATTCCACAGACTTAGTCAACCTCCAAGATGAAAATCATGTTGTCATACTGGGATCCTTGGTGGAAGATAGAGATGATTCATCCCCTCCCTTCTATACATCACCGAACATACATGATAAGGTGCTGCATAACTGTTTCATGGACTCAGGGGCATCTCATAATCTCATGCCCAAACCTGTCATGGATGAACTTGGATTAGAAGTCACAAAGACTTACCATGACTTATATTCCTTTGAATCTAGGAAAGTGAAATTTCTTGGGGTCATTAAGGATCTGGTTGTGACCTTGTTTCAATTTCCCATGAAAAGTGTGGTCATGGATATCATGGTCATTGATGTTCCCCCCAAGTTTGGCATGCTCTTGTCAAGATCTTGGATAAAAATACTTGGGAAAATCTTGCATATGGACTTCACTTATGCTACCATTCCTGTGTTTGGGGGGGAACATAGAAGGCTTTATAGGGAAGCTCAGTTGGCCTACATTATTATTGATGAATCAGACCCCACCAACCATCCTATCTTTGCACTTGACATTGACTTAGGATCCAGTTTATTACAGCTCACCAATGCTCCTGAACCTCCTCTTGAAATCAGAAAGCATTCCATTACTCTTTGTAACTATTCTCCTCCAATCACCTTTGTTTGGAAGATGTTGTTTGATGGAGACTCTTCTAGGGAGGGTGTTGGTGCTGGAGTGGTATTCGTTTCACCTACTCAAGAGACTATACCTTTTTCCTAAAAGTTAGAATTTGAAACTACCAACAATGTGGCAGAGTATGAAGCTCTTGTTTTGGGTTTGAGGGTTGCAAAAGACATCGAGATTGAAGCGATTTCAGTGTTTGGGGATGTTAAATTAATTCTCAATCAAATCATAAATATTTACCAAGCTACGCACCCTAGGCTAAGAGATTATAGAAATAAAGTGTGGGACCTGGTTGACAGTTTTTTCTTATCTTTCAATATTTCATTTATTCCGAGAGAAGAGAATGCCATGACTAATTCTCTGGTTGTTTCAGCAAGTAATTTCATAGTCCCTCTGCCACCTAAAATCAAGTATGATTTAGAAGTGAAATACAGACCCTCTATACCTAACAATGTTAAGAATTGGAAGGTGTTTGAGGATGATCTTGAGATCAAAATATTCCTTGAGACTGTTGGTGAGTTTTTTGCATCACATATTGACCAAGATAATGATTCTAAGAGTAATCCTCATGTTGATGTTTTCTTAAAAAAAATTGCTAATCATCATATTGTTTAGTTGCCTAGCAATCATATTCCAAAGGGATTAGACCCTTTGGAAATACTATTTGACAAGACTGATGTGGCAGTGAAAGATAAAGTATAGAGAAGGATCCAAAATGTTGAGTGCAATATTGGTATAGAGAAGGATCCAAAATGTTCCAAAATTACTAGTTGAGTGCAATATTGGTATAGAGAAGGATCCAAAATGTTTCAAGTTGTCAAGAAGCTTGTCAGAGAAAGAAAGAGCTGAATATGTTGAGTTGTTAAAAGAGTTTGTTGACATGTTTTCCTGGACATATGTAGATCTTAGAACATACGACAAAAGTGTCATTGAGCACAGAATTCCCTTGAAAGAAGAGGCAAAACCATTTAGGCAGAAATTCAGACATATAAATCCTATGTTGCTGCCTATCATGGAAAAAGAGGTTAAAATGATTTTGGATGCCCAGATTATGATTCCTTTGAGGTATTCTAAATGGGTGGCCAACCTGTTCGCAGTGAGAAAGAAGAGTGGAGAAATCATACTTTGTGTTGATTTATGGAACCTGAACAGGAGCTCAAAGAAAGATAATTACCCCCTGCCAAAGATGGAGCACATATTACAGAGGGCGACAGGTGCAGATGGGATGTCCATGATTGATGGATTTTTTGGCTACAATTAGATTTATGTCTTGCCTAAACACAGAGAAAAGACATCATTCACTACTCCTTGGGGTACATTCATGTATGCTAAGATTCCCTTTACATTGATGAACACAGGGGCAACCTTCCAACGAGCTATGGACATTGCTTTCATTAGAGAAAAAGATAAATTTGTAGTCATCTATCTAGATGAAATTATAGTTTTATCCAAGTATGATAAAGGACATTGTTACCATCTGAGAAAGGTCTTCCTGAAACGTCGAAAAGTTGGTCTCTCCTTAAATCCTAAAAATTCATTGTTTTCCATGAAGGAGGGAAAATTATTGGGGCACATAGTATCAGCTAAGGGGGTAAGGATTGATCCCAGCAGGGTGGAAATTATTCAAGCCTTGTCTCTCCCTAGATCCAAGAAAGAAGTTCAGTATTTCTTGGGGAAAATTAATCTTCTGAGAAGGTTTGATTCCAATTTTGTTGAACTAGTAAATCATATTATAGCCATGTTGAGAAAAGGGGATGACATCAAATGGACTGTTGAATCTCATAATTCTTTCGACCAAATAAAGAATTCCTTGACTGAAGAACCTGTGCTCATCAGGCCTGATTATTCCAAAGATTTCCTGATTTTTTTCCTTTGGTTCATTTGATACACTAATAATTGTTTTATTGCAGAAAAATCCTCAAGGATTAGAGAAACCCATTGCCTTCTTCAGTAGAGCATTGAGATATGCAGAGATGAAATATGAAATCATGGAAAAGTAGTCCTATTATTTGGTTAAAGCCCTCAAGTCTTTCAGATTCTATGTTCTGCATACAAAAGTGTTGACGGACGAAATTGACCATCCGTCAATTGGGAGAGTGAAACCGGTACGGGTTTATCTAAATAACCCAAGCCGTATGGAATGGACCACCCTGACGAGTTTAATGGCTCCGTTGGCCGCTCTAAGGTCTCTTATGAAAAACAGAGAGGAAAGATCTGAGCTAATAAATCTAACTAAAGTAAATAAAACAAACTAAACTATAACTAAATACAAAAAGACTAACTAAAATAAAGGAAACTAGAAACTAATAAAGCAAACTAAACTAATTACACTAATTCTAACTACGAACTATTAACTATTATATATACAAGATACTAATTATGATTATAATAACTCAAATCAACTCTCTAATTATCAGCTATGTTATTTCTTATTCACAAATGCACACTATAAACAGTCTATTGATTTGATTAAAACCTGCAAAACTCGTGTATATTCTTTGCCCTTAGACAACCAAGGATCTGTTTTTTTATTTTTATATTTTATGAACAAGAAACAAAAAATACTGAAATTAAACGATCTAATATATTTACTCAAATTAAGCAATCTAATATAAATTTAATTCAACTGCTATCTATATTAAACTACTTAATAAAGACAGTAAACAATGTACTAGTTGACCTGGAAACGCTCCAAGTCTGCCCTGTGTATGATAACTTCTAAGTTGGTCAGGGAGGAAACTCACACCGTTTAGTCCCTAAGATTTGTGTAAACGATCAGCTGCACTGCTTCCTGAAGCATGTTACAGGAAAAACAAGACATAAAAGAAAATCATAACAATCTTCTCATGATAAACCTTTGCAATAAGGGAAACCTATTATGCAGAAAACTTATATATAACAATTCGATTTATGAAGAAGACAAAGCTATCATTCACAAACTGAACTAATAATTGTTATGTCTTTTATCAATTTGGAAGAAACAAGATATAGATAATAGTAATAGAATTATATCATTTGAATTTGATTTAGATAGCAAAGTAGTCATAAACCATAAACAAATTAATATACAAAACTTGAAACACAATGTTGATATATTGAAAAGAAAAATCTATAACAAAACATCAATTCTACTCCAGTCTGTATCAGAATTCTATATCCTTGTTCTCCCACAACTGAGGATGATCATTATTACAAAAATCATAAGTTTATATAGGTTTCTCACAAGGTAAAACACCCTTGTGAATAATAGCAAACTGTTTTACATAATCTCGGGAAAAATCCCAAAATCTTCTAAACTAAGGAAATAAAATGCAAGTAAAATCTGTAGATCATCCCCTAACTGCTCATGATATCTATTGCCAACTCGAATTTGCCTGCAATAGAACACAAATATCAAATTAGAAGGATATTTTATTGAAAAAACAATAAAAAATTGACTCCACAGACTTAGCTACAGAATCATCTAATTCTGTAGCTAGTCAAAAATAACAAACAGGACCAGATATATAATTAAATCAAATCAAATCCAAAACGAATTACTAATGATTCAATTATTCCTTAAATTAAACCAAATAAAAAAGAATGCAATCGGGACAGGGTAAGAATGCTTTGTTTTTCCAATTGCTAGAAAATCGGATCAAATCTTAACAAGACTATTTCATAAATGCAATCAATGGTAAACCAAATCATATGTGATACAAAACAATCATTATTGATTTGCATAAGATTCATATCGTTTAATCCATTGCCAATATAGAAAGTCGTCATGATGAAACATGCATAACTATATCCATAGAATCCAACCATAGACTTCGTTCGTTGAGTTTCAAACAGTTCACAGGTATGGTCGTCACTATCATTGACTAGTTATAGTCATAACAACAGATTGATATCATTCAGTTAAAAGAACGATATATAAATTGCTTCCATTGAAATTGGATGAAATCATACTCCATGAATATCGACTCAAAAATCTTCATGTTTGATCACCACACAGTCAACAGACAGAGGCGCGATAAAATCGACAGAATCCATGAACTGGGCAATAATAAACACAAATCTTTACTAAGTTAATTATAGAAACAATATCGTAACCCTGAACAGAATCCAATTCAAACAATAATGAGAATCGAATAAGTTTCAATTGGTTATGTATCAACAGAAAAGTATCAGATTTGGTCGAAAGACATTGAAAATAGCTAACCCATTTATCAATCATATTCATATAGAACATAACCAATTCAAATCGTAGCATTGACTGTATTCGAAAATAGAAATACCAAAAACAGTCTATTTTTAACAACTTCACTTATCAATAGAGCATCCAACTGAAGTTAAATTTGAACAATCATATCTATTTGACGACCCATCGAATCAAAACCAAATCCAATCGAATCTTAAACTATAACGAAAATTGATTCATCAAAACAAACATTATATACAGCAAAGCATGCTTATGTAACAGAGCAGGTGAAATATGTACACAGAGTTCATGAAAGTGCAATAGAAATGAGTGAAAGTTATACCAGCGTAGTTGTTGAGACTATGTCAATTTTGAATTGACAATTGTTGTAGCAGACTCGACATTTTTGAATAGAATTGAACCAATAGTTCCTTGCTTCTTGTCGTTGGGTTGCACTTTTGCATTCTGACCAGTGAGCTTTGCCACTTGGTTTTCCAAATCGTGGATTCTGGATTGCAATGTCGGTATATTCAAGTAGTATCTTTCCAACCATAACCCACACTGATCGCAAGGTGGAACAACAGGTTGAGCAGTCGAGGGTTTCGATGATTCACTGAGGGTTCCATGGGATGGTTCAATGCCAGGGAAGTCAGGGTTATCCCGCAGACAAGGAGGTAAATTCTTGACAAAATCATAAGGAGGTTTTCCACACAAGCCCTCTAAGGATATTCTTCGGCGAGAAAATGTTCAATCTCTGAATCAGAGTCTTCGCTGACCACGATAGGCTCTGATTTGGCAGGGGGTTTGGGTTTATTCCTCGCCATGCGAGAGATTAACCTTGCATTTTTCTTGCCTCTAGAATTAGCATTAGTTTTAGTTTTAGGCTGTTTGGTCGCGGTTTTATCAATTTCAACCTGTTTAGTCACAGCCATAGGCAAATTCGTAGGTGGGTCGGGTAGAGGTTTGGGTAGCAAAACGCTATAAGGCACAGGGGAAATACGTTTTCTTTCGGTCACCATGGCCTTATCAACCTGTGGAGGGTTCGATTCTTCAAAGCCATTACGGCTGAGAAAATCATGCCAAGAATCACGACGTAACCCCAATTCATAAACCATAATCATTTTAATCAACCCCAAATGGAAGAGGCTGGTGTCAGCCAGATTACGCTTGTACCTTTTAGCCATTTTGAACAAACTTCTATGCAGATAGTGCGGGATACTAAGTTTGAAACCCATAAAAACCATCAATAAACACAGATGAAACAATAAAACGAACCCGTACCTGCCCTCGCAAGTAATGAATTGCTTGATTATCATTAGGAGGACATGCCAGCGCGGCTTTAGCATTTATGCAGGAAAATCTCTGTCGCATGAGTTCATTGTTCGAGATTGGAACAACAATATACACGGGACATCATCTGCCTTGCAACTCTTCAACCATTTTTGTCCCGTAACAGGCAGGCTGGTTGCCGAGCTAAGAAATTGTTCAGTGATTTCAAGTTGGACATCTCCAACTTTGGCTCGGCAGCCATCGAATGATAACGCAAATTGCCGAGCCACAATGGAGTTATGACCATCGAATTTCCTTATGAACGGGAGCCACCCAAGATTTTCCAGGTCGCTATAAGCGCCATCAAACATCAGCAGTGCTTGGCACCCGTTGGGCTCGACCCTCACTAAAGGAGCCATGGCTTCTGTACATGGTACGGTTTGGTGTAAACAATACAAAATGCAGGAGTAAAACGATGAGGCTTAATAGCTGCAAGCAAAGAAAGTGGAATGAATCAATGCAATGCGTGCGAATGTGGTGGGATTACCACCGCCATGCAGTGCATTAATGGCTGGGTATAGCGCTTTCCCATCTGTAATCATAGCGTTTAAAACATATTAATCGGCCAACCCAAAATGTTGTATAACTATAGCAACGTGCCATCGTTCAAACGTATAACAAAACCATATGCTATATTCATGCGCCAAGTGTATAGTTTGATCCAACATGACATCAAAAGTTTCACCATCACATTAATCATTAAATCAAAAGCAAATGGTTAAACCAATGTTTCATCCAATCGTGTTGTTGCATAAACTATCAAACCAAAAGTTTACCCGATCAGGGTTTATAATTCAAACCTTTGCCATACAAATCGAAACTCGTATATTGATCATGCGCTCATAGTATAATAAATAAAGTCTTATAAAACATTATGACCAAGGATTTTGCAACATCGACAAGCCAAAGGTTTAAAAACAATAAGGATCATATCATATGAAATCAACATTAATCACGACCCTTATAGAATCAAATATAACCCATAACTCAATATGCTTAAAATCTCATTAATCAAAAAGYGCAATAAGAGTATATATAAATGGATATGGTTTGAAAGAATACTCCAGTCACTTTAAAAGCAAACCAAAGGTAAGTGTCTTTCAGCATATGATAACAGTCCAAATAACGATGAAGAGGTTTTCACACTTTTAGTTGTGAAAACTAAATCGAAATCAAATTTCAATTATCGCAAGAAATGAATACAATGTCTTGTTGCAAAATGTGACGATGACTTGTCGTATAGGGGACAAGTAGGTGTAGGCAGCTTTTTAGGGCAATTAAAAAAAAATTGAATTGGCTGCCAACAATGGCGACACACTGGGAGAAGCAGTTATCTCTGTTAAAAGGAAATGAATTTAGATCAGGACAACAAAGAAAAATTCGACTTAAAACAACAACCAGAAAATCATACCAACATCATCATCTACTATATTTTCCAACGATGTTTTAAAAGATGCAAACCAATAACAGTCTCAAGATCAGCAAGTCATGATTTTTATGATAAATCTTCAATACTGTTGGCATGGCCACTGCTGCCAGCAGGCGTGCATAGCCCCGATAGGGTTGCCATTTAACCCACTCGGACGTCTTTATCCTGTCAAGAAGTTCTAGGTTAGAATAAAGGACTTTTAAAAAAGGTTTCATATAATTTTACAGATTTTCATGTACCCGACATTGCGTCGCTGCCAGCAGGCCTGTTCAGTACCCCGGCTAAGTTGTCTTGGTGCCATGCTTGCATTGACCAGCTGCCAGCGGACCTGTTCAGTATCCCGACGGGTTTAAAAACACTTCCCATAGCTCTCATTATCATTTTTTATTTTTATTTTCTTTTATAAATGGCTGAGCGGGGTGACGCTGAAAAATCTTGATATTCTCTCATATTTTTTCAGATCTCATCAAAAAAAAAATTAAATATTGTCCTTGATTCAGCTCCAGAAATGTTTTATTTCTAAAACAACTTACTTTGACAGGGAGATATCCTTTTGAGTCATTCCTTTACGGAAAATGGACATCGCAAAAAGATAAATATGATCACGACAAACTTCACTTAGAGATTGAAATAGTAAACTTCTTTCAAACAACATTTGCCAATATCATTTTCAGAAATATATATCACTGATGTTTGTACAATCTTTCAAAGGTTATTTCAGCGAAGAGATTTTTCCATGGTCTTTGTCTGAATGGCTCAGTGTATAAGCATGCATATGTTTCAAAACACACCAAACTGATCAATCAAATCAAAATAAAAAACGAAAACAAAGGGAAAAATAAAATCAAAAGGAGATATTTACATAATATACAAGGATAGAAATCAGGCAAAATATATTTTCAGGGCTTGGCCATTTACTGGATAGGTGTCAAGTTGTCCTTCAAGATTCTGCAAACGAAAGGAACTAGGACCCAACTTTTCAGCAATCAAAAATGGCCCAAGCCACAAATTTTGAAACTTGGTGTGTTCACCCTTCCCTTCGTGTGGTTTGTCCCACTTTAAGACGAGATCGCCTACTTCAAAATTTCTATCAGAAGCAGAATTAGAATCGAACCAACTTTTAATCAGTTGTTGATGTTGATCTAGTTTGCGCTTGGCTTGGGTTCTTACTTCTTCTAACTTCATTAGAGCGTTAATACGACTTTCTAAAGGGGGACATTCTTCTTCTTGAACTTTTTGTGACAATTGGAGCGAAGGAAGAAGAATATGAGGAGGCAAAATGGCTTCTCTGCCATAAATGAGGAAAAACGGGGAATTACCTATAGAGGATTTGGGTGTTACCCTATCATCCCAAAATGCATTCAGCAGTGCGTTGTGCCAATTCTTATGATTTTCAGCCACGGTTCTCTTGATAATCTTGATCAAGTTCTTGTTTGTTGATTCTGCTAAGTCGTTACCCTGTGGGTAATAACTCGTGGAATACTTAAGCTTTATTCATTTTTCTAAGGAGAACTCACTCATCTCGAGAGAGGAAAAGTATGAAGCATTATCAAAGACTAGACAATCAGGGATACCAAAACAAGTGATGATATTCGAATTCAGAAAGGTGATCACCTGACTTGTGTTAACAGTTCTTAGTGCGGTGGCTTTCGACCATCGAGTAAAGTAATCAGTGGCTGTCACAATATATTTGTGTTGTTGTGAGGATGGAGGGTTAATAGGACCAATGATATCAAGGCCCCATTGCTGGAAAGGAGAATCGACTGTAAGGGGCTGCAAAGGGAAGGCTGGTTTTTCTAACCGCCCTGACACTTTCTGACAAATGATACATTTTCGGCACAAGGCGTGGGTGTCTCTAAGAAGTGTAGGCCAGTAATAACTGTCTCTTAAGACTTTATGAGTAGTGGTATCACCACCGAAGTGACCACCAGCTTCTCCTTCATGCAACTCAAGCAAGACTCTTTCTGCTTCGTCTTTTTCAAGACAACGCATCAGTATGCCATCAAAATTCTAACGAAACAGTATACCATTGATTAGATGAAAGGAGGCAGACTTTAGTCTCAAATCTCTTCTCTTGGCAGGGTCAAGGTGACGGGGTGCTGATCCATGTTAAAGATAGTATCTAATGTCTTCATACCAAGGACTTAAGAGGTTTTGTGTACAACAAATCAAACTCTGATCATGGTGTTCTAGGTCTGGCGTGTCATTATCTTCTTGATGTTCAGTTTCCGAATCAACTACCAACTTACACAACCCTTGGCCTCTCACGATTTGGGCTGGAGTGATTTCTAAGTCATACTCCTGCAAGGAGGTGACCAAATTGGCTCTTTTCTCTCCTAACTCTTGTTGCACTAACAAGTTCCTAACGACAGGGTAGGGGACAATGACCTTTTTCCTTGACTTCAAGAGATAAGATCGGAAATGCTTAATTGCCTTGAATACAACGTAGGCTTGCCGATCGACTGTTGGGTAGTTAAGTTCAGCGCCTTTGAAAGCGGATCTCATAAAGGCGATGGGTACTTCATTGTTCTCGACATTCTTCTGAGTTAAGACTGTGGCATAGGAACGATTAGAGGCAAAAGTATAAACTGTAAAGTCTTGAGAGAAATCAGGGTTCATGAGAGACGGAGCTTCAATTATGAACTTCTTTATATCGTTAAAATCTTGGTTTTCTGCGGGTCCCCAGTGATATTGGGTGTCTTTCTTAATCAATTTCGGGAGAGGTCTGACCATTTCGAAGAAACTGGGGACAAATCTTCTCACGAAATTGATCTGGCCTAGAAAAGACTGTATGGATTTCTTGGAGGTAGGCGGGGAAAGTTTAGCGATGACTTGGGTCCTTTCAGGGTCAATAATCATTCCATCACTAGACACAATGAATCCTAATAGTTTACCCTGTTCTACTGCGAAGATGGATTTCTTGGGATTCAGAGAGATGTCGAATTTACGACATCGTAGTAGAATGGCTCGTAGGTGAGCTAGATGATCATCTTTGTTTTTAGAATAAATGGTTACATCATCTAGGTAGACTACCACGGAGTGATTGATCAAGCCTCGGAGAGCAATATCCATTTCTCTCTGAAAGGTAGCACTAGCATTAATCAATCCAAAGGGAATTTTGCGATAAGCATAAGTGCCCCACGGGGTACGGAAGGTAGTTTTTAACTGGTCTGACGGAGACATCAAGACTTGGTTGTATCCAGAGAAACCATCCAATAAGGACAGCCTCTCGAAACCAGATACTTGTTGAAGTATCTGTTCCATAGGAGGAACAGGATAATTATCTTTATCAGACGCTTTGTTGAGGTTCCGAAAATCGACACAAAGTCGAATTTCTCCATTTTTATTCCGCACTGGGACGAAGTTGGATACCCACTGAGTGTGTCTAATAGGAAAAATTATTTTAGCACTTAGGAGTTTATTCAATTCTTTTTGTACGGTCGGTTCTAGCTTGGGATGCATTTTTCTCAATTTCTGTTGGAAAGGCAAGGTTTGGGGTTTCATTGGGATGACATGTTGTATAATATTAGGATCGAATGTTTTAAGATCTTCGTAAGTCCAAGCAAAGACATCCTTGAATTCTTTAAATAATTTAACAAAAGCAACTTTTTCTTGCTTAGAACATCCCAAGCCTAAGTTGATACACTGAGGGTTTTCACTAGTTCCTAAATTGACTTTTTCATAAGTTAATGAGGAACTATTAGTTTTACAATTGACCGTCTTTTTGAATTTATCTTCAAAATCATAAAAATTTTCTAGTCTAGCAACAGATTTGGGTATGGGATTTACCATGTCCGATAGAGCTTCAGGAGATTTCGGATTAGGTATTACCGTAAAGTCATGGAAATTGTCACCATGCGTTTGTTCATCTATCACGGAGTCTCGGAAGGTTTCTTCCATGTGCAAAAGGTTAATGATATGATGATCATCATCAAATACTCTCCAGTTCGTGATATTATCTGGAACAGATGGTCGAAATAATAGCTCCACGGAGAATGCGTTTGGGGATAATCCTTCTGCAAGAAGAAGTTTAGAAGCAACATTAGCTATTAGATCTGCTTCAGTATTATTTGATCTAGGAATGGAATTTATATTAAAAGAAGAAAATTTGTTCATTAAACTCCATACCTCAGATTGATAACATTTGAGATGCGGGGTAAGGCAATGTATAGAATTTCTCACCTGCCTAACCACTATCTCAGAGTCGCCGAATACAACTAGATTTTGAATGTGCATGTCTAAGGCTTTTCTGAGACCTTGTAATAAAGATTCATATTCTGCAATGTTGTTAGTACATTCAAATTCTAATCTACAAGCCAATAATGTTTTATTACCTTCCGGATCAATGATGATGCAGCCTGCACCAGCTCCTTCTTTCCACTTGGAACCATCGAAATATAAAGACCAAATTTGATTTTTATCGGGCTCATAGGACTGTTGGATAGAAGTTGTTGGTTGCGTACATGATTTGATCTAGGATTGTTGTTGCGAATTGTTGATAGGTGAAATTTCAGCCATGAAATTTCCGAAGTATGTGTCCATCCCTTGGACTTCAGGTGAATCAGCCGGAAATGTATATGGTTCATTGGGGTCATTCAGGTCTGTTACCGTAAACTTGAGGTAACGCTCACAATTCACTCTGATTTTGTTGGGCTTGTCATTTTCTAGAAGCCATAAATGAGACCAGTCTGTTGCGAAGTAACCATGCAGCTGCTCCAACCAGTCCCTACTCAAAAACATGCCATACACTTCTGGAATATCAACCACAATTATATCAATAACTTGATGAACCTTTGGGTTAGACGATAATCTAATCAATACATT
The DNA here is from genome assembly GCA_000966675.3 of Picea glauca. Classification (NCBI taxonomy): domain Eukaryota; kingdom Viridiplantae; phylum Streptophyta; class Pinopsida; order Pinales; family Pinaceae; genus Picea; species Picea glauca. The sequence goes on from JZKD02S1611632.1 coordinate 68,889, forward strand.
TTTCAATTCGCCTATGATTTTAACATCTGTTCTATCAAGTTGTATGATCTTCAAGGAGGATGGTTCAACTTCAACATTAATCTTTTGGCAGATTGACCAGGGCATCACATTTGACGAGGCCCCTGAGTCAACCATACAGTTGTGCACATTTCTGTTGAAGATTTGGAAAGTTAAAAGAAAAGGAGGTACATTCTTGCAAGTACTTAGAGTTGTAACTCGTGGTTTCTTACTCACATTCTCTAAGACTACTTTATCTAAATTATTTATACTATTTACATTTTTATTTACATTATTTACAAGAGTTACAGGAAGGCTTCCTTTATCTTGAGGATCGGGATTTTTTTTAGTAGAAGTCTTCTGCGGAACTTTGCTTTGCATAACCTTATTACCGTTTGAATTACCAATCTTGCCATTGTCTAAAATATTTTGCAACATCTTCTGTAACAAAAATGAAAATTTCAACAACTCATAAACAGAAATGTTAGCCCGTAATTTCTTAAGATATTCAACAACATCATAATCTAATTTAGGACTGACATTACTCTGTTTAATTTCTGCTGATTTAGATGGCTTTGGAGGTAAAGTTGTAGTGTTCTCGGAAGGAGGTTTGTTCGCGGTCTTGCTCCTAGTATTGTAAGGGTGTACAGTCTCAAAGTTAGCTTGAAAGATACTATCAGAGAGGTGCCCAAAGATATTTGGAGAAGACTCTTCTTCTTGGATTGTTTCCTGCTCGACTTCCTCTTGAGGAATGTCAGGAGGGATCAAGTCATCTTGGGTTCCTAGAATCGTTTGTAGAGCACATTGCAAACTTTCTAGGTTCAGGCCTTCAGGGTTTGGACTAGGCCAGTTGGTTGGGAAAGGCTTTCGGAAAGGCGGTTTGTAGGGTCCTTTACTCGAAGAGACTTCCTCGATCGACCTTTTTAAGTCTATAACTTGACTGGATAAATTTTGTACAACTTTGGTTAAATTTTACAAATCAGAGTTTTCGGATTGAGTTTTGTTTTGCGTAGGCTCGGGAGAATTTCAATATTTTTCTTGGAAGAGGGAACAGTCTCAGTTTCGTTTCTAGAAGAATCCTTAAGGCTAAGAATGTCTTTTTCAATTTGCGTAGCCTCTTCAAAGGCTTCTAATAGCGTGGCCTTTTTGGATCTTTTCACCCAAATAGCTATACTTTGATGTAAAGCTTTGGTGTAATAAGCTATTACAAGACCCTCAACTGGCATAGAGTCTACTGGTATTCTATTCTTAAGTGTTAAAAATCTTTGATTAAAATCTTTAACTTTTTCTTTTGCATTCATTTTTAAGTTTGAGAGATCTATGACTAAGACTTCAGGAGGTTTTCCATCTCCGAATTTTTCCAAAAAACATGACTCAAACTTTTCCCAAGACACTATAGTGTGAGGTTGTTGGGCAAAGTACCAAGTGGATGCATTACCCTCAAAGGTGTAAGGAAACAACCCACAGACAACATCTTCATGTTCAACGTTACAGAGTCCGATGGCTAACATAATTTTTTTGATATGGTCTTCAACTATCTGTTTTGAATCGGGATCAAACTTAGGAAGCCATTTCTCCAGGTGATTAGGTAAAGGGTGTTGGTTTCCAGGTACTGCTACGACGTCCTGGTCCAACCAAGTTCTAGCAGGGTTGTTCTGGTTTTCCATTGGGGTAGTGGGTGTAGAAGGCTGAGAAGGTGATTTGCCTCCGTCAGAAGAGGAATCTCCTCCAGAAGAAGAAGGAGATGAAGGAGGTGGTGAAGGAGGTATCCTAGATCCTCCTGCAACAGGATTTGCGTTTGGATCTATAGGATTCACAGTAAGGTCTATATCACCTAGCTGTTCTCTGACTTCAGAGAAGTCTAAAGGTTGACCCCACAGGCGATTTGGTTTCCTAAGACTAGCAAAGGATTTATGTGATTTAATAAGAGATTGTCTAAAAATTTATTGTATATCGCCACCTGTAGGATTAGGGGTTGTTGGCTCAACTGTGATCTGAGGATCTTCGGTTGAAGTAGTTGTTGTTTGAGGGGGAATACTATCGAATGAACGACTTCTAGTCACTATAGGGGAGCGATTAGGGGGTGGAGGAGTCTTGCGACCACCTCGTGCCATTAATTTAGTTCAGGCCCTCCTTCTAGCACCATTTGTTAACGGGAGAAATTGACCGTCCATCAACTGGGAGAGTGGAACCGGTCCGGGGTTGTCTAAATAACCCAAGCCGTTTGGAATGGACCACCCTGATGAGTTTAACAGCTCCGTTGGCCGCTCTAAGGTCTCTTATGAAAACCAGAGAGAAAAGATGTAAGCTAAGAAATCTAACTAAAGTAAATAAAACAAACTAAACTATAACTAAATACAAAAAGGAAACTAGAAACTAATAAAGCAAACTAAACTAATTACACTAATTCTAACTACTAACTACTAACTATTATATATACAAGATACTAATTATGATTATAATAACCCAAATCAACTATCTAATTATCAGCTATGTTATTTCTTATTCACAAATGCACACTATAAACAGTCTACAGATTTGATTAAAACCTGCAAAACTCGTGTATATTCTCTGCCCTTAGACAGCCAAGGATCTCTTTTTTGATTTTTATATTTTATGAACAAGAAACCAAAATTACTGAAATTAAACGATCTAATATATTTGCTGAAATTAAGCAATCTAATATAAACCTAATTCAACTGATATCTATATTAAACTACTTAATAAAGACAGTAAACAATGTACTAGTTGACCTGGAAACGCTCCAAGTCTGCCCTATGTATGATAACTTCTAAGCTGGTCAGGGAGGAAACTCACACCGTTTAGTCCCTAATCTTTTCGTAAATGATCAGTTGCACTGCTTCCTGAAGTATGTTACAGGACAAACAAGACATAAAATAAAATCATAACCATCTTCTCATGATAAACTTCTGCAATAAGGGAAACCTATTATGCATAAAGCTTATATATAACAATTCGATTTATGAAGAAGACAAAGCTATCATTCACAAACTGAACTAATAATTGTTATGTCTTTTATCGATTTGGAAGAAACAAGATATAGATAATAGTAATAGAATTATATCATTTGAATTTGATTTAGATAACAAAGTAGTCATAAACCATAAACAAATTGATATACAAAACTTGAAACACAATGTTGATATATTGAAAAGCAAAAGCTATAACAAAACATCAATTCTGCTCCAGTGTGTATCAGAATTCTATATCCTTGTTCTCCCACAACTGAGGATGATCATTATTACAAAAATCATAAGTTTATATAGGTTTCTCACAAGGTAAAACACCCTTGTGAATAATAGCAAATTGTTTTACATAATCTCGGGAAAAATCCCAAAATCTTCTAAACTAAGGAAATAAAATGCAAGTAAAATCTGTAGATCATCCCCTAACTGCTCATGATATCTATTGCCAATTCGAATTTTCCTGCAATAGAACACAAAAATCAAATTAGAAGGATATTTTATTGAAAAAACAATAAAAAATTGACTCCACAGACTTAGCTACAGAATCATCTGATTCTGTAGCTAGTCAAAAATAGCAAACAGGACCAGATATATAATTAAATAAAATAAAATCCAAAACGAATTACTAATGATTCAATTATCCCTTAAATTAAACCAAATAAAAAAGAATGCAATCGGGACAGGGTAAGAATGCTCCGTTTTTCCAATTGCCATAAAATTGGATCAAATCTTAACAAGACTGTTTCATAAATGGAATCAATGGTAAACCAAATCATATGTGATACAAAACAATCATTATTTATTTGCATAAGATTCATATCGTTTAATCCATTGCCAATATAGAAATCCATCACGATGAAAGATGCATAACTATATCCACAGAATCCAGCCATAGACTTCATTCGTTGAGTTTCAAACAGTTCACAGGTATGGTCGTAACTATCATTGACTAGTTATAGTCATAACAACAGATTGATATCATTCATTTCAAAGCACGATATATAAATTTCTTCCATTGCAATCGGATGAAATCATACTCCATGAATATCCACTCAAAAATCTTCATGTTTGATCACCACACAGTCAACAGACAGAGGCGCGATAAAATCGACAGAATCCATGAACTGGGCAATAATCAACACAAATATTTATTGAGTTAATTATAGAAACAATATCGTAACCCTGAACAGAATCTAATTCAAACAATAATGAGAATCGAATAAGTTGCAATTGGTTATGTATCAACAGAAAAGTATCAGATTTGGTCGAAAGACATTGAAAATAGTTAACCCATTTATCAATCAAATTTATATAGAACATAACCAATTCAAATCGTAGCATTGACTGTATTCGAAAATAGAAATACCAACAATAGTCTATTTTTAACAACTTCACTTATCAATAGAGCATCCAACTGAAGTTAAATTTAAACAATCATATCTATTTGACGACCCATTGAATCAAAACCAAATCCAATCGAATCTTAAACTATAAAGAAAATTGATTCATCAAAACAAACATTATATACAGCAAAGCATGCTTATGTAACAGAGTAGGTGAAATATGTACACAGAGTTCATGAAAGTGCAATATAAATGAGTGAAAGTTATACCAGCGTAGTTGCTGAGACTATGTCAATTTTGAATTGACAATTGTTGTAGTAGACTCGACATTTTTGAACAGAATTGAACCAGTAGGTCGTTTCTTCTTGTCGTTGGGTTACACTTTTGCATTCTTACCAGTGAGCTTTGCCACTTGGTTTTCCAAATCGTGGATTCTGGATTGCAATGTCGGTACATCCAAGTAGTATCTTTCCAACCATAACCCACACTGATCGCAAGGTGGAACAACAGGTTGAGAAGTCGAGGGTTTTGATGATTCACCGAGGGTTCCATGGGATGGTTCAATGCCAGGGAAGTTAGGGTTATCCCACAGACAAGGAGGTAAATTATTGAAAAAATCATAAGGAGGTTTTCCACACAAGCCCTCTGAGTAAGGATATTATTCGGCGAGAAAATGTTCAATCTCTGAATCAGAGTCTTCGCTGACCACGATAGGATCTGATTTGGCAGGGGGTTTGGGTTTATTCCTCGCGATGCGAGAGATTAACCTTGCATTTTTCTTTCCTCTAGAATTAGCATTAGTTTTAGTTTTAGGCTGTTTGGTCGCGGGTTTATCAATTTCAACCTGTTTAGTCACAACCATAGGCAAATTCGTAGGTTGGTCGGGTAGAGGTTTGGGTAGAAAAACGATATAAGGCACAGGGGAAATAGGTTTGCTTTTGATCACCATGGCCTTATCAACCTGTGGAGGGTTCGATTCTTCAAAGCCATTATGGCTGAGAAAATCATGCCAAGAATCACAATGTAACCCCAATTCATAAACCATAATCATTTTAATCAACCCCAAATGGAAGAGGCTGGTGTCAGCCAGATTACGCTTATACCTTTTAGCCATTTTGAACAAACTTCTATGAAGATAGTGCGACATACTAATTTCAAAACCAAAAAAAACCATCAATAAATGCAGATGAAACAAGAAAATGAACCCGTACCTGCCCTCGCAAGTAATGAATTGCTTGATTATCATTAGGAGGTCATGCCAGCGGGGCTTTAGCATTTTTGTAGGAAAACCTCTGTCGCATGAGTTCACTATTCGAGATTGGAACAACAATGTCCACGGGACATCATCTACCTTGCAACTCTTCGACCATTTTTTTCCCGTAACAGGCAGGTTGGTTGCCGAGCTAAGAAACTGTTCAGTGATTTCAAGTTGGACATCTCCAACTTTGGCTTGGCAACCATCGAATGATAACGCAAATTGTCGAGCCACAATGGAGTTATGATCATCGAATTTCCTTATGAACGGGAGCCACCCGAGATTTTCCAGGTCACTATAAGTGCCATCAAACATCAGCAGTGCTTGGCACCCATTGGGCTCGGCCCTCACGAGAGGAGCCATGGCTTCTGTACATGGTACGGTTTGGTGTAAACAATACTAAACGCAGGAGTAAAATGATGAGGCTTAACAACTGCAAGCGCATAAAGTGGAATGAATCAATGCAATGCGTGCGAAGGTGGTGGGATTACCACCACCATGTAGTGCATTAATGGCTGGGTACAACGCTTTCCCATATGTAATCATAGTGTTTAAAACATATTAATCGGTCAACCCATAATGTTGTATAACTATATCAATGTTCCATCGTTCAAACGTATAACAAAACCATATGCTATATTCATGCGCCAAGTGTATAGTTTGATCCAACATGACATCAAAAGTTTCACCATCACATTAATCATTAAATCAAAAGAAAACGTTTAAACCAATGTTTCATCCAATCGTGTTGTTGCATAAACTATCAAACCAAAAGTTTACCCGATCAGGGTTTATAATTCAAACCTTTTCCATACAAATCAAAACTCATATATTGATCATGCGCTCATAGCATCATAAATAAAGTCTTATAAAACATTATGACCAAGGATTTTGCAACATCGACAAGCCAAAGGTTTAAAAACAATAAGGATCATATCATATGAAATCAACATTAATCACGACCCTTATAGAATCAAATATAACCCATAACTCAATATGCTTAAAATCTCATTAATCAAAAAGYGCAATAAGAGTATATATAAATGGATATGGTTTGAAAGAATACTCCAGTCACTTTAAAAGCAAACCAAAGGTAAGTGTCTTTCAGCATATGATAACAGTCCAAATAACGATGAAGAGGTTTTCACACTTTTAGTTGTGAAAACTGAATCGAAATCAAATTGCAATTATCGCAAGAAATGAATACAATGTCTTGTTGCAAAATGTGACGATGACTTGTCGTATAGGGGACAAGTAGGTGTAGGCATCTTTTTAGGGCAATTAAAAAAAAATTGAATTGGCTGCCAACAAAACGTCATTGCATTTGTCCCTTCAACTTCAGTGAAGGAGATCTTCATTCAGCCTTACATAGACAGAAGAAGGAGAAAGTGGATTGCCAAAATCCTTGAAGGTTTAGCTAGGTTGTTGGCTGAATCTAATTGTAAAGATTTGGGGGTTAATTTCATCAACACTTTCTTATAAAATCAGCAAGTCGAGTTGTCTGATAAAGGTCCTCAAGTCAACCCCCTATTGGCAGGATGTTCTTGGTACAAGTATATTATATATTTTATGCAAAATTTGCAAGCCCCCAATGGTATGGAGAGGAACAAGGTAAGAGATTTAAAGCTTAGATCAATTAAATTTTGTATCAATGACCAAGTCTTGTACTGGAGAGACCCTCTGGGGGTGCTTTTGAGATGTCTAGACCCACAAGAGGCCAAAAATATTATGTTTGATTTTCATGATAGTATATGTGGGGAGCATCACTTCTAGAGAACCAGAGCCTACAAGATTCTCAAGGCTGGATATTTTTGGCCTAGTTTATTCACCGATGGTTGTGAAAAGATCAAGGATTGTGTTAAGTGTCAAAAATTCTCTGGAAATTAATAGCTCAAGTATTTTCCATTGAAGACTATGGTAGCTTCAGGACCCTTTCAACAGTGGGACCTAGATTTTATTGGGGAAATTCATCTTGCTTCAAGTGGTCAACATAGGTGGATCTTAACCACCATAGATTACTTTACCAAGTGGATAGAAGACATCCCCACAAGGAGTGTTTCCCACAAGGTAACAACTAGTTTTCTCAAGGATCTTATGGAAAGATTTGGTTGTCCAAACATAATTGTCACTGATAATGTTGCATCCCTCAAAGATAACCCATTGATCTAGTATTTTGAATAGTTCAGAATTGCATTGATTCACTCTACTCCTTACTACCCCCAAGGGAATGGATTGGCAAAGTCCTCTTACAATATCCTTATAAAGATCATCAAGATATTGTTAGAGGAAAACAAGAAATCATGGGACTCAAAGCTCAAATTTTCTTTGTGGTCTGATAGAGTGACAATGAAGAGGTATCTTGGTGTCTGTCCTTTTCAACTTGTGTATGGAGTTGAGGCCATATTTCCTTCTCATCTTCCCTTTCCTATCGAAAAATTCTTCCAAGACGGCCATGGAGAACCTGATGATATGATCAGAGGAATACAACAACTGATAGAAGTGCAACAAACTAGGGAAAAACTACTATACAAATCATATGACCATCAATAGAAGATCAAGCAGGATATTGACAGGAAGGTAAGTAAAGAGGATTTCCAGCTAGGATATCTAGTACTCAAATGGGATGTGCCCAAGGAGGAGAAAGGAAAGCATAGTAAATTTGAAGCCCTGTGGATTGGACCCTTCAAAGTTTCTGAGGTGTTTTCAAATAATACTTACAGGTTACAGAATTTGGAGGATGCGAAAGTTTTTGGTGGCCCAGTAAATGGGCATTTTCTGAAAATTTTATTTGTTTGAGTCATGAGTGGATTTTTCATGCCATTGTAAATATCATTCTTCTTTTTTTGTAATAGTTGACTCCACAGCCCAACACTAAGGCACTGAAACTACTGAAGTTCTTAGAGCCTCCCATGGAGTCCTCCATCCCCCATGGAGCCTAATGTTAGCACATATTTTTGATAGAAAGGGTGTTTTTCCCTTAGGAAATAACACCTTGGTGAAAAAATACAGGAAAGGGTCGTAGCGCAACCCACTTTCGGCTCTTATCCTAATTTTTTGATTGTTGGGAAGCCTTGGTGGGTTTTTCAAGGGATCGTGCATATCTCAGCGGCTGAGATTTGTGCACTCAGATATACGATCTATGTTCCATATCGAACCCACCCCACCGACCTTCTACCTTTAACGGCGAGGGTCTGTGCAGGTGGTTTTCTGGTGCGGGCCCCCCACTATTGTATAAACTCCTCATCAACTCGGACCCTCGCCGCACTTTACAACTTACCACCTACCCTGCCCCCTCTGAGCTAACCACCTTACTGCCTTTTAATACCACCCGTGTTCCCACTGACACCTATCTTCCACTCACACGACCGCACGCCTATCCCTGTCCACTGTCATTTCTCCCCCCTATCATCTCCTGACATTTATCTCCCACTCCCACTCCATATCCCTTCCACCATTAATGCCATGCACCCTTCACTTGTCTCTCCCCTCTGCCTCCATGTCCTCTTCCCTTGCACATCACCCCTGCATCTTTACACCTCAGCTCCCGCATACTGGCACTCACCTTTCCAGACATCACCAACTACTTCATTCCACATGGCCTTCGTCCACTCATTGTACTAGGAGAGTTTGCGCCATCACCTCGTCTACTCACCATCGCCTTCCTCCACATCCACCTACCATTTCTTGCTACAAAATTCCTATAAAGCACAGGTGGCAGATATTCAGAGTGCATCTAACACATTTTCAAGGCGCAACATTGACTTGGGCTCCATCTTGATCGCGATGCAGGTAGTTAATGAAAAATAAAGAGGTGGTTGAGACATCGTCTCCTTCCATAAATGGAAAGCGAGAAAGAACTGGAAAATCTAAGCTCAGATCTGAAAGAGAGTTGCATGCGCAGTCTGACAGAGAAGGCTCAAATGTAAGAGCTCACATCTGACAGAAGACTAAATGCACAGTCTATCAAGAAGACTCAAACGTAAAGATTTGAATGCATGATTCAATCAATCTAAGGGTGGTTGTAGTCATTCTAAGTCTATGTAGGCATTTTTTATATTTTTTTATGATCGATGGTTGAGCAAGGCTCCAACATTGTAAAATTTTGATGAAACTCTTGGTTTTTTGGTTATGTAACTTGATTTGAGACTTATTGTTTAATGTAAGTCAACTTCTATTTTCATCTTATTTTCCTCTGATACTGAAGTGTCCATGATTGAAGGATTCACATGGATTTTTATAAGTTGTGTTGTAATGTATTTTTTATTACAATCATGTTTTAACATTCTTCAGTTCCTGAAGCTTCAAATCCAAGAGGATCTTGTGTTCGAAGGTTTTTCCTCCTTAGGCTGCTGGAAGACCTGATCTCCATAGAAGACCTCTACATTCTCCTCACTAGTTCTTCCTCCTATTCACCTTTAATACAACTTACTGACTGAGTTTGATCAAGACCTCAATTGCTTATGCATGTTGGTCCAATTTTATGAGTTAAAACAATATTATCTTGAGTCTACGCCAATTTGACCTCTTTAAAATTATTCATTGTGACATAAAATTGATGGGTACTAGGATTACCTTCAATGAAATTTGAAGGTGACTTCTAGTGCTAATAGGAGGATTACACTGGTGAGTGGTCACGGCTAGCTTCGAAAATGGGGTTAATAGGTGGAGGAGCAGGTAAGGAAAATTAGGTCAGCCATGATGTTGGGAGACTGTCTGGTGGACAATCTCATCCCATCCATCATTTTCAGGAACCTCAGGTTGCAATGAGACGTGAAGAGGTACGGGGATACCGGGGGATTATGGGACTTGGAAAGGAGGCCTTTCAAGCCTAGGTTTGACCACTCCCTACCTAATCCAATTGAAAAATATGGCATGAAACAATTGTCCAAGCTCTTGTGAATCAACATCAAAATGTATGGAGAACCTTGGTCTTCTTGGGCCTCTTTTCCAATTACCTCTACCTCTTTTCCATATATATATATATATATATATATATATATATATATATATATATATATATTATTTGAAGAAAATTATCAACCTTTGGATATAAAGTTAAGATAATAAAAAATTATTAAACAATAAAAGCATCATAAAAAAATTACTTTTAAAAATCTTCATTATTACAATATTTATTAGAAAGTTTTTTTAGAATTGCTGTAAGTCCTAGCCTTGCTCCAAGTAAATTACACTATCTATCATAAATTCAAATAAACAAAATTCCAATTTGAGATTCCAAAAGTATAGTGAATGAAGAAAATGAATATCCACGAAATCAAAGGACATAGGCTACACCATGTACCCCTTGTCTTGCAAATCATA
>JZKD02S1611632.1:135123-150870 GCA_000966675.3 Picea glauca
CAACATCAACTTTGTCTCTCATATTTTTTTTAAGGATTTCACATGTTAAGGCTTTGTTGTTTAATGAAAACTAGATACATAGTTTTGATTTGGATGGGAATTTGAATTCCCAAGAGTTCCTCGACGACTAGGATTTGGGATTGTCCTTACCCTCAAGATCTAGTCCATTGTATCTTAGTCTAGGCTCATAGTTACCTATAGGAGTCAAAGACCAAATGTATTGATCGTCTTGATCATTCAAATTTATGAATCAACTTCTTATCTTTTGAATATAACATTCTCATATGTCTGCATTCTCTTCGTGTAGTCCAATATCTTACTAGGAAAGCCACTATTGTGGTGTAATTCCCAATTTTATTTGACTACTAAGATACATTAAACTTTACAAGTTGAGGGAATGTGTTTACAAATGACCCAATTACTTGACTAATATTGTGATAATGAAACATGAAATTTTATTACCTGATTGAGTTTAAGTGATGATGATTGAATAATTACCTATTTATATGGTATCGAGATGAAGTAAATATGCATTAATTTAACATAATTGATAATGTTAATCGTTATGATTTAGATAATTCTAAATGAATATATGGATATAGTAATTGTAGATGTTATTGATGGTTTTCCTAGTGTGATGGGAAATTGTAGGTGTGCATTGATGTAATATTACATGTCAACATGTTATTGTACTCTGAATAGAGTTAGGAAACAACATAAAATATCTAAATATGTTATATTTTGATTTGGACTATAAAAATCAATGATTCTTTGATTGTAGTGTGTGTGGGAACATGTAACATGGTTGTTTATCGATCCACACATGGGTAATGGTGTTGTATGAAGGGGTATTTTTTCATCCCCATCCCCCAAGCTGAGCCATGCCACACAAAATGTTTTCTTTTGATACCATTTATTAGCAGAATGCCCTACATATGAACACAATTATGCATTCCTAACAATATGTATACATGAATAAATACATAATAGTTATACCATAACAAATTTATTATAATCAACCACACAAAAAACATCAGAAACATATAAAGTACACTTACCTTTTAATAAAATCACCAATTGGTTGCAAACCTTAGATGTTCTTCTGAGTTGTAGACTATGTTGTTCATGCACTCTAAAAAACAGGTCACCCCTCAGGTGGGGCTATGAATCCACTAGGAAAAAGGATACCTAAGACAATCTAAGTTCTGATAGATAACACAATAAAGCATAGGCCCAAGTGTCAAATCCAACAAAAGTTCCCAACTCACATCCTCTCATTCTGCACAACCTATCCCACCCAAAGAAGTGTAGCCCTTCTCTGCTCAACAATCATTTGGCCATCCCAATTACCTTCTATGAATTTAGTAATAGGCTGACCAAGAAGTCTCAGAGCTCTATGGAACCTCGAACAAATAGGTGACCATTAATGAACATGTAAATTTTGGGAACCCCCTTGGGATATGTCTAGAATATAGATTAAGAGAGGAAAATGAATCTCAACGTCAAGTCATAGCGGGGTTACAGGAAGGTGCCCAAGCCTACGATAAATCACAACATGGGATCCAAATGGAAACCTGGGTTCTAACTAGGGCACCCATGATGGGTAGGCAATAATGAAAAGGTTACAATGTGAAAAAATAGAGTGGCTAATGTCGAAACCTGATGGGATTGAACCTAAGGCAGAGTGACATTAGAATGGATGGTTAATAATGAAAATATTGGATGAAAGGAAAAAACTATCCCTATATGCTACTTTTAAGAACAAGTACCTCAAGTTCAGTGGAAGGTGTTAGAGGGTCAATTTGAATTAAAAATGGCATAAAAAATCGCAATAATATCATTTTTAAAAATAAATAAATGAAAACCACTTACTTGTTCTCAATGTGAAAAAGGATTTTTAATCATCCAAAGTGTTTTAAAATGAAACTTACCATGGTAAAAATCTCATTTTTCATTTGCAAAGGGAGTGAGTGGAGAGATTGTGAAGAAAACCCTCCTCCAAGTGTAGGCATCCAGAGCTTATTGCAAGATATGTACTCAACCATTTGGCATTCTGTAGAAGAAAATAGATGGTGTAACCTTGAATAAAGTATAAAATATAGTAATTCACATAACTCACAAGTATTGATTTATGCACAGTAAATGCAGAGGAAAAAATGTTTGTTTAACAAATTACCAATGCAATACGATTACAATAGTTGTTGTACTAAATTGAAATCAAACATTTATCAAGGAAATGCTTAAAGAAGTGTTGAGAAATGGAAAAACACAAGAAGTACATAACTCAGATTAACTAAAACTTGGAATCTCTGTCTGCACTTGTATTAATACTCAATAAGGATATTTTTCTCTATTACAATCGGTAATAAGCATCCTTCAATAGATATTCAATCTATGTATTTATACAAAATTGTCACAACTCAAAAACGATTGGACTTCCAATAATCTAAAAATAGTAAATATTTGAAATAAGAAAATAGAACATATAGAATAATGGGTTTCGTTGGCAATCTCTTCGTCTACTGGTCGAAACCCTTTTGTCTTATGATATTATGACAAAACATCATGTCATCATAGAGTTGTTGTCATTTTTCCTTACAGCTATATCCAATAATGTAATAGCACTTTCTTACTTGCTTCCAAATGTGTCTACCTTCTCATACTCAAGGCATTGGATGCATCTACTTACTAATTTCACTACCAGCCCTAAATGATCGGTTGTTTGATTGGCCTGGAAAGTGTATAACTTTATTTCTACCTAAGGCAACTTTTCTTGTGTCCTTTTCTCTCCTTGGGATGTGNTCTAGAATATAGATTAAGAGAGGAAAATGAATCTCAACATCAATTCATAGCGGGGTTACAGGAAGGTGCCCAAGCCTACGAGAAATCACAACATGGAATCCGAATGGAAACCCGGATTCTAACTAGGGCACCCATGATGGGTAGGAAATAATGAAAAAGTTACAATGTGAAAAAATAGAGTGGCTAATGTCGAAACCTGATGGGATTGAACCTAAGGTAGAGTGACATTAGAATGGATGGTTTATAATGCAAATATTGGATGAAAGGAAAAAACTATCCCTATATGCTAGTTTTAAGAACAAGTACCTCAAGTTCAGTGGAAGGTGTGAGAGGGTCAATTTAAATTAAAAATGGCATAAAAAATCGCAATAATATAATTTTTAAAAATAAATAAATGAAAACCACTTACTTGGTCTCAATGTGAAAAAGGATTTTTAATCATCCAAAGTGTTTTAAAATGAAACTTACCATGGTAAAAATCTCATTTTTCATTTTAAAAGGGAGTGAGTGGAGAGATTGTGAAGAAAACCCTCCTCCAAGTGTAGGCATCCAGAGCTTATTGCAAGAGATGTACTCAACCATTTGGCATTTTGTAGAGGGAAATATATGGTGTAACCTTGAATAAAGTATAAAATATAGTAATTCACATAACACGCAAGTCTTGATTTACACACGGTAAATGCAGAGGAAAAAATGTTTGTTTAACAAATTACCAATGAAATACGATTACAATAGTTGTTGTACTAAATTGAAATCAAACATTTATCAAGGAAATTCTTAAAGAAGTGTTGAGAAATGGAAAAACACAAGAAGTACATAACTCAGATTAACTAAAACTTGGAATCTCTGTCTGCACTTGTATTAATAGTCAATAAGGACATTTTTCTCTATTACAATCGGTAATAAGCATCCTTCAATAGATATTCAATCTATGTATTTATACAAAATTGTCACAACTCAAAAACGGTTGGACTTCCAATAATCTAAAAATAGTAAATATTTGAAATAAGAAAATAGAACATATAGAATAATGGGTTTCGTTGGCAATCTCTTCGTCTACTGGACGAAACCCTTTTGTCTTATGATATTATGACAAAACATTCTGTCATCATAGAGTTGTTGATATTTTTCCTTACATCTATATCCAATAATGTAATAGCACTTTCTTACTTGCTTCCAAATGTGTCTACCTTCCCATACTCAATGCATTGGATGCATCTACTTACTAATTTCAGTACCAGCCCTGAATGATCGGTTGTTAGATTGGCCTGGAAAGTGTATAACTTTATTTCTACCTAAGGCAAATTTTCTTGTGTCCTTTTCTCTCCTTGGTATGTGACATGTAACTGTAAGCTTGGGTTCACTATCCATTTTCTTATTTGAGGGATATCAATTTGGTTTATATTTTGCATGGCCATCAAAGCTTCTTCTTTTCTTGTTCTGGAATTATATTGATTCTTTGCTATATCNTACCAATGCAATACGATTACAATAGTTGTTGTACTAAATTGAAATCAAACATTTATCAAGGAAATGCTTAAAGAAGTGTTGAGAAATGGAAAAACACAAGAAGTACATAACTCAGGTTAACTAAAACTTGGAATCTTTGTCGGCACTTGTATTAATACTCAATAAGGAGATTTTTCTCTATTACAATCGGTAATAAGCATCCTTCAATAGATATTCAATCTATGTTTTTATACAAAATTGTCACAACTCAAAAACGGTTGGACTTCCAATAATCTAAAAATAGTAAATATTTGAAATAAGAAAATAGAACATATAGAATAATGGGTTTCGTTGGAAATCTCTTTGTCTACTGGCCAAAACCCTTTTGTCTTATGATATTATGACAAAACGTCCTGTCATCATAGAGTTGTTGTCATTTTTCCTTACAGCTATATCCAATAATGTAATAGCACTTTCTTACTTGCTTCCAAATGTGTCTACCTTCCCATACTCAATGCATTGGATGCATCTACTTACTAATTTCACTACCAGCCCTGAATGATCGGTTGTTTGATTGGCCTGGAAAGTGTATAACTTTATTTCTACCTAAGGCAACTTTTCTTGTGTCCTTTTCTCTCCTTGGGATGTGACATGTAACTGTAAGCTTGGGTTCACTATCCATTTTCTTATTTGAGGGAGATCAATCTGGTTTATATTTTGGATGGCCATTAGAGCTTCTTCTTTTCTTGTTCTGGAATTATATTGATTCTTTGCTATATCAAATTTACCTAGGGATTCGGAAATAACATTCCCTTCAAAATAAATTAGCCCTTTGTCTAGTGATGTCAGTGCTTCTATAAAAGCTTCAATTACATCTCTGGAAAGTCTCTTGCTTTCTGTTAAATTTGTTTCTGAAACCTTCAAAACTATATCACCTCTTATTTGTTCTGAAAGCGAAAGATGATGGACATCCGAGACATCATCCTTCGGTACCAATAGGAAAGCCTCCTGAAACTTAACTTGAGCTAAAAAAGATTCTCTTTCCTTGATGTAGATGTCTTTTAGAGAAAGTTCAACCACCTGGTAGTACTTTTGGATAGCCTCGTCCTTCATGAAGAGATCGTGTTGGGATATTTCTTGATTTTCACTTACCTCCAATGCTTGAGTCTGAAAATATGATATTTTTATTGATGTACCTTCAGTCAAGTTTAACCTAGATTGCAATTGTTTTATTATCTCTTCTTGTTGCGTGATCAAGCCTTTGTTGGACTGTGAATTTCGATGGACCTCTTCAAGGTTAGATTGCAGTTGTTGTATTTGATGCCTGTCATAAGCTATTAACTGTTCAAAATATTTGTTCATCTTATTTTTCACATCATGTTCCATAGTCATTATTTGATCTTGCAACTTCCCTACCAACAATTTTCTTTGTTTTAGTTGCTCGACCATATTTTCCACAGACCACTGATTTGCAGTGGCAAATGCACCTAGTGAGCCTTCCATTTCCTTGGCAAATTCTGAATCATCTCGTTTCTATTCATCATACACCATTCATTGCCTTTTGACTATCACTCCATATTTCTAAAATGATTCTCGTTTGACTATAGCCCTTCTTTTCTTGCTAAAGAAGAAGTCTGAAGGAGGCATATCTTCGGGTGCAATTGGGGTGATATCATCTATAAAAATGACTTTGGAACCGAGGTTTCCGAAACTAGACTGTGATGGTTTCAAAGAAGTGATAGGGGGACCTATTTTCGTAGATGGTTGTTGCTCAACGATTTTGGAAGTAGATGTGGCTAGTGTAGAAGGAGATGTATCCTGCCCCTACTTTAGAAATGCTTTGATATAAGCCTTTTCTTGAGTGCCCAATGGGTTTGATAATGAAGTCTCCAACTCTTGCATTATAACTCCAGTGTTCTTTGAGTTTTCCTCAACATCTTGTTTTCCAGAGCTCCCTGCTTCAAAACCCAGAGGTACAGTTTCCTGTGTAGGAGGGGGTGGCTATCGATTCTCCCTGTAGAACTTTCGACAAGCTATTTCGTTTGTTCTTTTGAAAATTGAAGAAATTGGTCTACTAGTTAGGGGACAGAGCTTTGACTCTGTTCAATACTTCCTAATAAGACTAGAATCCCTTGAATAGTTCGTCATGTGGGGATTTCTTGTGCATATATTACTTCAATTTGTATTGATCCAGGTGGCTTTCCATGATTTTTTGTGGGTCGTGCCTTTTAAACTCGATGTCAACTAGCTTGACATCCTCCAAAGCTGCAACTTCTACTTTAGAATGAATGAATTCTAATAATGAAAACATACCAACCCGAAGAGGGAAGGTTGGCCATAAATTTCTCTGGGCCACTTTCAATTCCTTGTTGATGCCCNGTGATGTCAATGCTTCTATACAAGCTTCAATTACATCTCTGGAAAGTCTCTTGCTTTCTGTTAAATTTGTTTCTGAAACCTTCAAAACTATATCACCTCTTATTTGTTCTGAAAGAGAAAAATGATGGACATCTGAGACATCATCCTTCGGTACCAATAGGAAAGCCTCCTAAAACTTAACTTGAGCTAAAAAAGATTCTCTTTCCTTGATGTAGATGTCTTTTAGAGAAAGTTCAACCACCTGGTAGTACTTTTGGATAGCCTCGACCTTCATGAAGAGATCGTGTTGGGATATTTCTTGATTTTCACTTACCTCCAATGCTTGAGTCTGAAAATATGATACCTTTATTGATGTACCTTCAGTCAAGTTTAACCTAGACTGCAATTGTTTTATTATCTCTTCTTGTTGCGTGATCAAGCCTTTGTTGGACTGTGAATTTCGATGGACCTCTTCAAGGTTAGATTGCAGTTGTTGTATTTGATGCCTGTCATAAGCTATTAATTGTTCAAAATATTTGTTCATCTTATTTTTCACATCATGTTCCATAGTCATTATTTGATCTTGCAACTGCCCTACCAACAAGTTTCTTTGTTTTAGTTGCTCGACCATATTTTCCACAGACCACTGATTTGCAGTGGCAAATTCACCTAGTGAACCTGCCATTTCCTTGGCAAATTATGAATCATCTCGTTTCTATTCATCATACACCATTCATTTCCTTTTTACTATCACTCCATCTTTCTAAAATGATTCTCGTTTGACTATAGCCCTCCTTTTCTTGCTAAAGAAGAAGTCTGAAGGAGGCATATCTTCGGGTGCAATTGGGGTGATATCATCTATAAAAATGACTTTGGAACCGAGGTTTCCGAAACTAGACTGTAATGGTTTCAAAGAAGTGATAGGGGGACCTATTTTCGTAGATGGTTGTTGCTCAGCGGTTTTGGAAGTAGATGTGGCTAGTGTAGAAGGAGATGTATCCTGCCCCTACTTTAGAAACCCTTTGATATAATCCTTTTCTTGAGTGCCCAATCGGTTTGATAATGAAGTCTCCAACTCTTGCATTATAACTTCAGTGTTCTTTGAGTTTTCCTCAACATCTTGTTTTCCAGAGCTCCCTGCCTCAAAACCCGGAGGTACAGTTTCCTGTGTAGGAGGGGGTGGCTATCGATTCTCCCTATAGAACTTTCGACAAGCTATTTCGTTTGTTCTTTTGAAAATTGAAGAAATTGGTCTGCTAGTTAGGGGAAAAAGCTTTGACTCTGTTCAATACTTCCTAATAAGACTATAATCCCTTGAATAGTTCGTCATGTGGGGAGTTCTTGTGCATATATTACTTCAATTTGTATTGATCCAGGTGGTTTTCCATGATTTTTTGTGGGTCGTGCCTTTTAAACTCGATGTCAACTAGCTTGACATCCTCCAGAGCTGCAACTTCTACTTTAGAATGAATGAATTCTAATAATGAAAACATACCAACCCGAAGAGGGAAGGTTGGCCATAAATTTCTCTGGGCCACTTTCAATTCCTTGTTGATGCCCCCTGTCATGGTTTGATAAGTTGGTTCTCGACATACTAGACGATCTGGTAAAAACTTTGGGAGAGCATGGGGAGGGACCAATCATTCGAAAACCCTGAGGTAAGAAATTTTTCCTTCAATGTACCAGTCTATTATTTTGCCTAGGTTTCCCATGATTCTGTCTGAAATTCTAGGGGGTGAGAAACTGTATAGGGTGATATGGATGGGAACTACTACATAATGGAAGATTTCGTAGAAGAAATATCTAGCCTTGTCTTCCCACAACTTGGAGTGATAGAAGTGGATAGGTTTAGCGTTGGTTTGGGTCNTCTAGAATATAGATTAAGAGAGGAAAATGAATCTCAACATCAATTCATAGCGGGGTTACAGGAAGGTGCCCAAGCCTACGAGAAATCACAACATGGAATCCGAATGGAAACCCGGCTTCTAACTAGGGCACCCATGATGGGTAGGCAATAATGAAAAAGTTACAATGTGAAAAAATAGAGTGGCTAATGTCGAAACCTGATGGTATTGAACCTAAGGTAGAGTGAAATTAGAATGGATGGTTTATAATGCAAATATTGGATGAAAGGAAAAAACTATCCCTATATGCTAGTTTTAAGAACAAGTACCTCAAGTTCAGTGGAAGGTGTGAGAGGGTCAATTTRAATTAAAAATGGCATAAAAAATCGCAATAATATMATTTTTAAAAATAAATAAATGAAAACCACTTACTTGGTCTCAATGTGAAAAAGGATTTTTAATCATCCAAAGTGTTTTAAAATGAAACTTACCATGGTAAAAATCTCATTTTTCATTTTAAAAGGGAGTGAGTGGAGAGATTGTGAAGAAAACCCTCCTCCAAGTGTAGGCATCCAGAGCTTATTGCAAGAGATGTACTCAACCATTTGGCATTCTGTAGAGGAAAATAGATGGTGTAACCTTGAATAAAGTATAAAATATAGTAATTCACATAACACGCAAGTCTTGATTTACGCACGGTAAATGCAGAGGAAAAAATGTTTGTTTAACAAATTACCAATGAAATACGATTACAATAGTTGTTGTACTAAATTGAAATCAAACATTTATCAAGGAGATTCTTAAAGAAGTGTTGAGAAATGGAAAAACACAAGAAGTACATAACTCAGATTAACTAAAACTTGGAATCTCTGTCTGCACTTGTATTAATACTCAATAAGGACATGTTTCTCTATTACAATCGGTAATAAGTATCCTTCAATAGATATTCAATCTATGTATTTATACAAAATTGTCACAACTCAAAAACGGTTGGACTTCCAATAATCTAAAAATAGTAAATATTTGAAATAAGAAAATAGAACATATAGAATAATGGGTTTCGTTGGCAATCTCTTCGTCTATTGGCCGAAACCCTTTTGTCTTATGATATTATGACAAAACATTCTATCATCATAGAGTTGTTGTCATTTTTCCTTACATCTATATCCAATAATGTAATAGCACTTTCTTACTTGCTTCTAAATGTGTCTACCTTCCCATACTCAATGCATTGGATTCATCTACTTACTAATTTCACTACCAGCCCTGAATGATCGGTTGTTAGATTGGCCTGGAAAGTGTATAACTTTATTTCTACCTAAGGCAACTTTTCTTGTGTCCTTTTCTCTCCTTGGGATGTGACATGTAACTGTAAGATTGGGTTCACTATCCATTTTCTTATTTGAGGGATATCAATTTGGTTTATATTTTGCATGGCCATCAAAGCTTCTTCTTTTCTTGTTCTGGAATTATATTGATTCTTTGCTATATCAATTTAACCTAGGGATTCGGAAATAATATCCCCTTCAAAATAAATTAGCCCTTTGTCTAGTGATGTCAATGCTTCTATACAAGCTTCAATTACATCTCTGGAAAGTCTCTTGCTTTTTGTTAAATTTGTTTCTGAAACCTTCAAAACTATATCACCTCTTATTTGTTCTGAAAGCGAAAGATGATGGACATCTGAGACATCATCCTTCGGTACCAATAGGAAAGCCTCCTAAAACTTAACTTGAGCTAAAAAAGATTCTCTTTCCTTGATGTAGATGTCTTTTAGAAAAATTTCAACCACCTGGTAGTACTTTTGGATAGCCTCGAACATCATGAAGAGATAGTGTTGGGATATTTCTAGATTTTCACTTACCTCCAATGCTTGAGTCCGAAAATACGATACCTTTATTGACGTACCTTCAGTCAAGTTTAACCTAGATTGCAATTGTTTTATTATCTCTTCTTGTTGTGTGATCAAGCCTTTGTTGGACTGTGAATTTCGATGGACCTCTTCAAGGTTAGATTGCAGTTGTTGTCTTTGATGCCTGTCATAAGCTATGAACTGTTCAAAATATTTGTTCATCTTATTTTTCACATCATGTTCCATAGTCATTATTTGATCTTGAAACTGCCCTACCAACAAGTTTCTTTGTTTTAGTTACTCGACCATATTTTCCACAAACCACTGATTTGCAGTGGCAAATGCACCTAGTGAACCTGCCATTTCCTTGGCGAATTCTGAATCATCTCGTTTCTATTCATCGTACACCATTCATTGCCTTTTGACTATCGCTCCATATTTCTAAAATGATTCTCGTTTGACTATAGCCCTCCTTTTCTTGCTAAAGAAGAAGTCTGAAGGAGGCATATCTTCGGGTGAAATTGGGGTGATATCATCTATAAAAATGACTTTGGAACTGAGGTTTCCGAAACTAAACTGTAATGGTTTCAAAGAAGTGATAGGGGGACCTATTTTCGTAGATGGTTGTTGCTCAACGGTTTTGGAAGCAGATGTGGCTAGTGTAGAAGGAGATGTATCCTGCCCCTGCTTTAGAAACTCTTTGATATAAGCCTTTTCTTGAGTACCCAATGGGTTTGATAATGAAGTCTCCAACTCTTGCATTAGAACTTCATTGTTCTTTGAGTTTTCCTCAACATCCTATTTTCCAGAGCTCCCTGCTTCAAAACCCGGAGGTACAGTTTCTTGTGTAGGAGGGGGTGGCTATCGATTCTCCCTGTAGAACTTTCGACAAGCTATTTCGTTTGTTATTTTGAAAATTGAAGAAATTGGTCTGCTAGTTAGGGGACAGAGCTTTGACTCTGTTCAATACTTCCTAATAAGACCAGAATCCCTTGAATATTTTGTCATGTGGGGAGTTCTTGTGCACATATTACTTCAATTTGTATTGATCCAGGTGGTTTTCCATGATTTTTTGTGGGTCGTGCCTTTTAAAATCGATGTCAACTAAATTGGCATCCTCGAGAGCTGCAACTTCTACTTTAGAATGAACGAATTCTAATAATGAAAACATACCAACCCGAAGAGGGAAGGTTGGCCATACCTTTCTCTGGGCCACTTTCAATTCCTTGTTGATACCCCCTGTCATGGTTTGATAAGTTGGTTCTCGACATACTAGAAGATCTGGTAAAAACTTTCGGAGAGCATGGGGAGGGACCGATCATTCGAAAACCTTGAGGTAAGAAATTTTTCCTTCAATGTACCAGTCTGTTATTTTGCCTAGGTTTCCCATGATTCTGTCTGAAATTCTGGGGGGTGGGAAACTGTAGAGGGTGATATGGATGGGAACTACTACATAATGGAAGATTTCGTAGAAGAAATATCTAGCCTTGTCTTCCCACAACTTGGAGTGATAGAAGTGGATAGGTTTAGCATTGGTTTGGGTCCAGCTCTAGTTCATCAGTGGAAAATGGGTCATAAAGAAAATAACGTCCATTATATATGAAAAAATGTAGAACGGGGCAGGTTGTCCCTTTGATTTAGCCAATTGGTACTCTATGATTTCTTTCTTCAGGTTGTTCGATAACATCTTGGCCCAGTTGAAAGAGTATCCCTCAACCACCTCATGCATAATTGGCACCTATGCTACCGGGAAATGAGTGGGGCTCTTCTTCCCGAATAACCTGCACAACATCATGGCTACATAAATCATATGGGTATCTAACAATGTTGTCGCATAAATACCATGAGCATAAGATCTAAATTTTTCCAGGTGCCCCCACCAGGTCTTGATCATATCTTGATAGGTTTTATCATATTGTATACACTCTTATTGTTCAAATTCCAGCAGGGACGTGACATTGAAATTATATTTTAAGTCAGGGGACAACTTATACATTACTTGTTCATGTTCTGGTCAAAAATACCCAACCAAAACCTTTTGAAAGTTGTAAATGCTCCTGGTTTGAATGTCAACATTCTCCAGGGTGTTGATGAAAATATATGAAGTGATCTTACTTAAGCATTTTCAGACTCTGCTTGGCTAGAGAAAAGTAGACAGGAATATCACCCTATGTTTATAGCCAACAAAAATAACATCCTAACTCACAACTGTTAATTACGAGTGCTTAGGCTAGTCTTTTATCAATAAGAAGCTTGCAGGAAGTTTAATTTTTATGTAATTTTATGAACATGTCAGTTGCTGAAATAAATGTAAAGATAGAAGTAAAGTCACCAAGATGATAATAAAGACATATGAGACATAAAGAAATCTTTTATTTCATTCAAATTCACCAAAGATCATTTTATTTACATAATCTCATGCAAAAAATTTGGACCAAAGTCAAACTTATACATCCTCGATGGAACATACGAAGGGATCTCTAACAGAAAATCAAAACTGGACTCTAAAAGTCATATCAACTTGCCATAGATTGTTGCCCACTCAACTCTGCACAATATCTTTTGTCAGTCATGAAAATTAATTCACAAATAGACAAGTCTACACAGACTATCAAAGACAGATCAACACCTCTGAGAAACAAGTGTTTGAATGATGTTATTCATCCCTGAATATTGTTGTCTACAATAAGACCCTGCTATCATAAAATAGAACTAGGCTTGTGATGAATAATGAATGAATGAAAACTAAACTATCTCAAAATAAACTCAAAGAACAAACCTTACTATGCTTCTGCTTCTATCCTCCTATGTTCCTCCCTTTCCTTTTTCTGTGAAACAAATTAGAATTGGTTGAAGTAGTTGAACCAACTCATTAGTTAAGTTAACTAAAAGAATCAACCAACTTTAGTTAGGGGGGANAACCACCTCATGCATAATTGGCACCTATGCTACCGGGAAATGAGTGGGGCTCTTCTTCCCGAATAACCTGCACAACATCATGGCTACATAAATCATATGGGTATCTAACAATGTTTTCGCATAAATACCATGAGCATCAGATCTGAATTTTTCCAGGTGCCCCCACCAGGTCTTGATCATATCTTGATAGGTTTTATCATATTGTATACACTCTTATTGTTCAAATTCCAGCAGGGACGCGACATTGAAATTATATTTTAAGTCAGGGGACAACTTATACATTACTTGTTCATGTTCTGGTCAAAAATACCCAACCAAAACCTTTTGAAAGTTGTAAATGCTCCTGGTTTGAATGTCAACATTCTCCAGGGTGTTGATGAAAATATATGAAGTGATCTTACTTAAGCATTTTCAGACTCGGCTTGGCTAGAGAAAAGTAGACAGGAATATCACCCTATGTTTATAGCCAACAAAAATAACATCCTAACTCACAACTGTTAAATACGAGTGCTTAGGCTAGTCTTTTATCAACAAGAAGCTTGCAGGAAGTTTAACTTTTATGTAATTTTATGAACATGTCAGTTGCTGAAATAAATGTAAAGATAGAAGTAAAGTCACCAAGATGATAATAAAGACATATGAAACAAAAAGAAATCTTTTATTTCATTCAAATTCACCAAAGATCATTTTATTTACATAATCTCATGCAAAAATTTTGGACCAAAGTCAAACTTATACATCCCCGATGGAACATACGAAGGGATCTCTAACAGAAAATCAAAATTGTACTCTAAAAGTCATATCAACTTGCCATAGATTGTTGCCCACTCAACTCTGCACAATATCTTTTGTCAGTCATGAAAATTAATTCACAAATAGACAAGTCTACACAGACTATCAAAGACATATCAACACCTCTGAGAAACAAGTGTTTGAATGATGTTATTCAGCTCTGAATATTGTTGTCTACAATAAGACCCTGCTATCATAAAATAGAACTAGGCTTGTGATGAATAATGAATGAATGAAAACTAAACTATCTTAAAATAAACTCAAAGAACAAACCTTACTATGCTTCTGCTTCTATCCTCCTATGTTCCTCCCTTTCCTTTTTCTGTTAAACAAATTAGAATTGGTTGAAGTAGTTGAACCAACTCATTAGTTAAGTTAACTAAAAGAATCAACCAACTTTAGTTAGGGGGGAAATTAATAATCATAATAAGGGTTATAAATAAATAATAACTAGTAGGTGGGACCCCTTGTGACTCCTGTTAGGTCATAACAATCTTAACATAACTAGTTAGTTAAGAAAAATACACCTCCTTGTGACTCCCATTCAGATATTCATATTTGGCAATTTAGCTCATGATATTTGAAATTATTTTTAAAAAATATTACTCATGTATCCAAATAAAACATGTTGTCCAAAAATTCCTGAAGTCAACTGTCATCAACAATGGATAAAAATAAAAACTCAAAAGCCATATTTCCCACTCTGTAATGCAATCTTTCCTTGATTGATGCTATCACCTTTCAATTTTCCTGAATTTGCCTTTGGTTGTGCGGATCCTTTAGGCCTAATCTCGTTGATTACGTGGGAACAATTTTCTCTCAAATGCATCCAAGAAGGCTCATATTTTTCAGAGCCATTGGAGGGTGAGGAAGGGGCAATAGTGGCTTTTCCTTTATCAAGGGCATGGTGAGCCTCAGTTTTCAATATCTTGCTAGCATGGAAGGATTTCACTAGCGAGTGGTCAAGGGCATATTGGAAAATGAGGTTAATAGGTGGAGGAGCAGGMAAGGACAAATTGGTTCAGCCACGATGTTGGGAGACTGTTGGGTGGACAATCTCCTACCATCCATCATTTTCAGGAACCTTGGGTTGCAATGAGACATGAGGAGGTACGAGGATTGATCTGGATTTTATGAGCATAAATAAATGACTACAGATTATTACCAGATGCTTAACATAGAATAACAGAGATACAATAAAACTGGTTTTCTATTCAATAAGGAAATAAGTTGAAACTATAAAATGTAGCAGAAAACAAGCTTGTTGGAATGGTGGCAGCTTATCTCTGAGCAGAGATGTGACGGTTGCGCTCATCCGCAAGAAGATAATTACAATGAGGCTCTCAAGGACTTTTTACAATAAACAAGATTTTCAAAAACCCTAAACAACCAAAAATCTAACCCTAGGAGATGAAGAGCCAAAATTCATGTGGGCCCCGTTTGGGTAAGTCAGTACATCAACTTCCTGGGTTCATAACTTTTGCATACGATCTCTGTTTTAGGCATATGGAAGCCCATTAGAAAGATCTATCTGAGGACTACAACATTTACACAAAATTGCATTTTTGCAATCGTAACATACCCCAAAAAACGTCGTTTAGGGCCTCAAAACAGCCCTGGAAGTTCAGGACTCGAAAAATTGCTAAAAATAGTAAATTATCAAAATTGCTAGAAAGTTGTTTTGAGCCAACTGGAAAAGGTGGGTGGCCACCAATATCCACCTATAACAAT
>JZKD02S1611644.1:0-11893 GCA_000966675.3 Picea glauca
CCCCTTTTTCTCTCTATCTTCGTAAATAGCGATGAAATCGAGATCGTAGACCCCCCCCAAGGTCCATGAGAACATTTGGACCGTTGATCTTTCCACATCCACGAAGTAGTGGAAGAGTGCGCGTGGTGGGACAGATTTGAGCCGTCAGATCTTGAGCAGATACCCGTCAGCCGTTGGATCGGGATAAGATGCCCGAAGTTTAGTCTCTGGAGTGTGCGCAGAAGAAGAGATCTGGATCGTCGGATCTGGGTCCAAATACCCGACATCCATCGGATCTGCCAGGAGTTGCGTGGGAGTTAAACTCTCATAGGCAGAGGTAAAATCTCGAGGTCATCGGGATATCGGTGTTCGTGAAATCGAGACACAAGAAAATCGAGACACTTTAAGTCTCGAAACGCCGGGAAGATCTGGACCGTTCGTTGGTGGAAACACGTGGCGGAGATCGAAGCATCGGGAGTCGGGATATCGGCATTCCCGTGGACAAGGGATCGGGGAAGTCCATAGTGAAAACCCCGACACAAATCCAAGCCATCCGTTTGGGGAGACAGGTGTCAGAAATCTGAAGAGAGTCGGGATATTCGACATCGGGAAATCAGAGTTCCTGAGGTCGAAAGAATTGGGACATCACAAGTCTCGAAATCCCGGAGAAATCAGAACCGTCCATTAGAGGAGGACGCGTGGCAGCAATCGACGCCATCGGGGAAAGTCCCGACAGGAAGTTGTTGATCGGTGTTTGGGTCATCGGGATATCGGGGATCCTGGTGACAAAGTGTTTATGCAGGATGGAATCGCGAAGTCCAAAACCCCGATGAGTGGGAGCCAGCTGTCAGCACAGCAGACAAGGAAGGAAGCGCCATTGTGTGGGCCAGCTGTCAACATGGCGGAGAATCGAGATTTGAGGGATCGACGGTCCCGTAGGCAAATGTTTTTCGACATTTGAAACCCCGAACCCCGAGGGAGATCAGGGACCGTTGATCCAGTAGACGATCACGGTCATTGATTAAGTTAAAGGCGGGCAGGAGTTGCTAGCTGTCAGCATAGCGGGGAGTCGGGATTCGAGGGATCGCGATTCCTGAGGACAATTGCACCTTGGCACTGGAAACCCCGAAGCCCCGATAGGTAATATGACTGCGGTCATATAGAGGTGGTCACGTGGACCAAGAGTCTAATCTGGAGGGCTAATGGAAATTGGAGCTCATCGGGAATTTGAAACCCAAAAACCCCGAAAGGAGGTAAGACTGTGGTCACGGGGATAGTGGTCATATGGGCCAGGAGCCTAGCCAGGGGAGCTAGTGCATCAAGAGCACGTCGGGATTCGAGGGCTCGCGAATCCTGAGGACAAGTGCATCTTGGCACTTGAAAGTCCGAAACCCCGATAGGAGGATATAAGGCTGCGGTCTTATGAGAGCGGTCATATGAACCAAAGGGCATAGCCAGGAGGGGCTAAGGCTGGAAAAGAGCTCATCGGAGATCGGGGAATCGAGAGCATAGCAACTCTCGACATCACAAAAGACGAAACCCCGAAAACCCCGAAATTGTTATCAGGGAAAGACCACGGTTATGAGCAGAGAGTCAAGTAGGTGAATGAAAGACCTATGAATCGGGGATCGGCATTTTGCTGCTGCAAGCTTCGGGGATTCTCATTATTGAGAAATCAACGAAAAACTTTGATTTTAGGTAGTGGGTATGTTACAGTTTTCCTCCAAAATTAGGAACTGTCATGAAAAACCAAAGGCATATCTCGGATGTACACATCAAATGTCATCCATCCATGCAAGGCTGACCTCCATTGGAGCCTCTGAGAAAAAGCATAGCGTGAGCTCGTTGCGTTTTTGTGCATCATGAAATTGCGAAAATACCAAAATTTGACCAAAATTCTCAAACTTTTCTGCAAATATAGGGCTCAAAGGTAGAGAAATATCTCTCTAACCATAACACTTTTTGCAAAATTGAGAGAGGTTTTTGTTATTTGGTATGTGATGAACAAAAACTTCCTCCAGTTTTCAAAAATACTTTCGCATTTGATCAGAATCCAAGTTTGAAGTTTCACTCAAAAATTGCAGAAGCACAGTGTGCTCTCAGCAAAAACGCAGCGTGGTCTTTGAGATGGTGTTTCGAGGCCTTCCCAGAGGATTTTTGGGCTGCAAGTGGTATGGTTGGAAAGCTTATGATGTCTACTACACAATGGAGTCATCAAGAACTACAAACGCCATCTCAAAACCCCTGAAAAACTGACTTGACGTCAAGTTGTTCAAAAGTGAAGGAACCCTCCTATAGCAATTGTATTTTGGGAATTTATCTCAAATCATAACACCTGTGCATAAACTGAAGGAGGTTTTTACTCCTTGGTCTATTATTGACAAAAACCTTTTTGAAACTTTTTATGACTCAAAGAACAAAACTAATGTGAATTTGTTTGACCCATACAATCTTATGTGTTAACAGTTGGCAGAGGTCGATTTACTTTGTAAGAATTTCCCATATTTTCCTACTCAGAAATAATAAAATCTCAGATCTGTTCCACTAGTTTTCCCACCTTGCGTTTTTCCAGGGAATATTGTCCAAAAATAAGTGTGTACATTTGATGTGATTGTTGTCTACTTTTACTTTCAGTTCCTGGAAATTTATTTATGCTGTGTATTTAATTTACTGTGAAGAAAAACCCTGAATAATCAGTTAAAAATTAATTTGATTGGTTAAAGTGTACTGGGTTTCAAAATTTTCACATGGTATCAGAGCAAGACTGTTAAAGAGACAGTATCACAAGTGGGTTTTCAAGATCCAACAAAAATTTGAAGTTTCAGGCACAGATCTAAGGCAGTCGTCATCTTCGCTTGCGCCTAGGATTTCTGCACTAGGGTTTCAGCATAAAAGGAAAAGCAAAGGTACGGTTTGAACCGTGAGGGTTTAAACATAACACTTTCAGAAAATGGCCATGAGTTTGAGGGTGGAAGACAGGTTACAAGGGGCTCAGAATTACCCCACCTGGAAAGAAAGGATGACAATGATATTGAAAGTCAATGATGTGCCAGAGCATGTCAATGACAAGGCAACAGCTCCCACAGGTCCAACCGAATTGATCGTCTGTAAGAAAGGTGAGGCTAAGGCCAAGAGCCTAATTCTTGATGGGATAAAGGACCATGTGGTCCCACATCTGTCAGAAAAAGCTAAGGCAAAACACATGTGGAAAGCCCTAAGTGACCTCTACCAAAACAAAAATGAGAATAGAGTGATGGCTTTGCGCAAGCAACTGTGTGGAACCTAGATGGCCAAAGGTAAGGGTGTAATACCTTATCTTACCAGGATAACAAAGATTAGGGATGAACTTGCAGCAATCGGTGAAAAGACTGAAGATCCTGAGCTAGTGCGTATTGCACTAAATGGCTTTACTAAGTCATGGGACGTTTTTGTCCATGGTGTGGTAGCTCGGGAAAAGCTCCCTGATTAGCAGTGGTTGTGGGATGATTTTGTGCAGGAAGAGATTAGGATTGGTCAAGCAGGACCATCATCTCCAACTCATGTAAAGGAGGAAGAAGGTTTGGCCCTTACAAGCAAAGCAAAGGGCAAGAAGAAGAAGAAAGGTGGAAAGAAAAACATTGACTTCTCAAAAGTCAAGTGCTTCCAGTGTCACAAGATGGGTCACTTTGCATCACAGTGTCCAGAGAGAAAGAAGAAGAAGCCACAGATGGCAGCTTCAACAGCAATGGATGAGTTTGCCAAGTCATTTGAGGAGGATTTATGCTTCATAGCATGTATGTCTAGTAGAGTTGTTTCAGAAATGTGGTTTGTAGACAATAATGCATCTTATCATATGACAGGGCGCAAAGAGTGGTTTACTAGGCTACAGGAGGGAGGCGTAAATCTAGTCATTGAGTTAGGGAACGACAGGAACTACAAGGCGCAAGGCGTTGGCACAGTCTCATTTCAGAGGGAGTCCGAGAAACCACTCTGTTTCAGTGATGTGTTATATGTTACAGGGTTGACCAAGAACCTCATCTCAGTCTCTATATATGTTCCAGGGTTTACTAAGAACCTCATCTCAGTCTCTACTCTTAAGGATAAGGGATATGAGGTCATTTTCCATAAAGGAAAGGTGTTCATCAAACCAGGTGGGTCAAGTGAGAAGATGGACAGGATGATTGGGCTTCGAGAGGAGGTCTACAGGTTACAGGTTCAGCCAAGGAGAGCATTAGCGAGTTTCACCACAGATATAGGTGAGGTGTGGCATAGGAAGATGGCACATATTCATTTTGGTGCTCTGGGGCATTTGAGGGAGGCAGTCATTGGATTTTGTAAGATTAGAGCTGAGAGGCATGACGATTGCAAGGGTTGTCCATTGGGCAAGTATGCTCGGAAACCCTTTCCATCTAGCAAGCACGGGTCCAAGGGAGTACTGGATTTGATACACTCTGACGTATGTGGGTCGATGAGTGTGGAGTCAGTGAGTGGCTCCAGATACTGTCTTGTTTATTGTTGACTACTCCAGGAAGACACGGATTTACTTTCTAAAGACCAAGGATGAGGTCTTTGAGAGGTTTCAGGAGTTTAGAGCTCTGGTAGAAAACCAAACTGGGAGGAAAATTCGGGTCTTAAGATCGGATAATGGGGGAGAGTACACCTCCAAGGAGTTCGAGGATTATTGCACAACAGCGAAGATTAAGAAGGAACTCACAGTTCCTTACAATCCTCAATAGAATGGAGTGGCCAAGAGAAAGAACAGGATTGTGGTTGAAGCAACACGAGCTATGATTCATGATCAGGGACTTCCATTGTTCTTATGGGCATAGGCGAGCAGTGTTGCGGTATATTTGCAAATTAGGAGTCCCCACAGTTTTCGAGAAGCAAACACCTAAAGAGACATTTTCAGGTACTAGGCCAGATGTGAGTCATATTCGCATCTGGGGTAGTGTATGTTACTGTCATGTCCCTTCAAAGAAGAGGACAATGATGGATCCTAATATGGATCAGAAAGGTCGACATTCAATGGATAGTACTGTGGTTTTTCCAATTTCACCCRAAAACACTCTGTTGGCAAATATTTAACAGAYARCGAATGCTTGTCATTGATGGCAAGTACAGCAATGAAGATGGCATGAGTACRAAAAGTACGTAATAGATTGSCATTATGAGAAGACGCTGCAGAGAAGATTTGAATAAGCTYARAAGAGATAGTGCAGAGAATTATTGGCAGATCATCGATGGCAAGATCACAGTAAGCGGAACAAAGTAAGCTCGGGAGGAGAAGTAGCATTTCTGGTTGTTGGATCTCATTTACAATTCCCGATGACCATCAGATCAAGTGTTGATCGGGAATGTTGATCCCACGCTATCTCGGAGCTTCGCCTATCGCGAGTTGGAGAGGCAAGATACATAACCGCYGAAATCACGATTTATTCACAGYCRTCWGATCGAGGTTTGTTCTGGACCGTTGATCTGAGCTCCATCTCGGAGYTTCGCCTATCGCGAGTTGGAGAGGCAAGATACWTAACCACYAAAATCGCGATATGCGAAATCGCGATTTATTCACAGCCGTCAGATCGAGGTTTGTTCTGGACCGTTGATCAGAGCTCCATCTCGAAGCTTCGCCTATCGCGACTTGGAGTGACAAGAACCTCCATCGAAGAACTCGCGAGATGCGAGATCGCGATAAGATCTGGACCATCGGATCTATGGAGATTTCAATCGTCGATCAGATGAAGTTTATAAACTCGCGAAGCGCCTTTTTGGCACAGCCTATGGTCACCGTCGGTGGTCACGAGAAGGGAAGGAGTCAGTTCTGATAAGCTCCATTTTGGGGTT
This sequence comes from Picea glauca, assembly GCA_000966675.3. NCBI lineage: Eukaryota > Viridiplantae > Streptophyta > Pinopsida > Pinales > Pinaceae > Picea > Picea glauca. Next base: position 5,800 of record JZKD02S1611644.1, read on the forward strand.
TCGGGGATCGCGACTTAGAGAGTCGAGATGCCTCATCTCCAGATTCACGAAATGCGAAATTGCGAAAACGCTTTATGCATAAGCACGTGGTCTCAGCCGGTGGTCACACCATCGAAGAGCTGAAGAGAAGAATACGTGCAGACAAGCTCCCTTTCGGCGTTTCGTGGATCGCAACTTGGAGAGTCGAGATGCCTTATTTCCAGATTCACGAAATGCGAAATCGCGAAAGCGCTTTATGCATAACCACTTGGTCATAGCCATGGTCATATAAAGGAAAGAGCTAGCGCAGAAAATCTCCGTTTCGGAGTTTCGGAACTCGCAACATGGAGACTCAAGAAGTCTCATTGCAGAATCTCCGAACTGCTAAAATGCGAAACGGGTAAATAACACAAAAACCCTTTAGAGTTAATCCAACGATGCAGGTGAATCTGAGCATAATCGGAGGGCTACTGTTGCACATCACAGTGTAACTGCCAGAAACCACTGATGGTTTCTGCCAGAGGACTCGAAGACAATTCGGGGTGATTGACAGAGGAGATGAAGAGTCTCTGGGAATCTTCAAGAGGGATGAAGATGCTCATGGAGGAGATTGACAATTGGATAAGCATTGAAGCTTGTAACTGGAACAGAGAAGGTGAGCTCGACTGTCACAGAGAAGACGAAGAGTCTCAACTGCTAGAGAGGCTGAGGAATCTCTGCATAACATACAGTGATGCTGAACGAGTGGAAAAACGTCCAGAGAAGCTGAAGAGTCACGATGATGATCAGACAGAGCACTCGAGTTGTGGAGGATATCGGCGCGGTGTGAGTATGCAGAGGAATTGCACGCATTGCATGCACAAGGTGCAAAAAAGCTATAAATGCACAGTACAGAGAAGAGATGGGGTTGATGTTGTTCCTGGGATTGTTGTGGATGTTGTTTAAGGTGATTCATGCATGAAGAAGGATCAGAGTGCAGCAGCTGAAAAGAACAGAAGAAGAACTGTGCAACGAATGGACATGGCGCACAGAGCATAAAAGCAGAAGAACAGAATGGGCAGCGTATGCATTCTGGAAGACAGCGAGGAAGTCTGNCGCCTATCGCGAGTTGGAGAGGCAAGATACATAACCGCCGAAATCGCGATTTATTCACAGCCATCAGATCGAGGTTTGTTCTGGACCGTTGATCTGAGCTCCATCTCAGAGCTTCGCCTATCGCGAGTTGGAGAGGCAAGATACATAACCGTCGAAATCGCAATTTATTCACAGCCGTCAGATCGAGGTTTGTTCTGGACCGTTGATCAGAGCTCCATCTCGAAGCTTTGCCTATCGCGAGTTGGAGAGGCAAGATACATAACCGCCAAAATCGCGATTTATTCACAGTCGTCAAATCGAGGGTTGTTCTGGACCGTTGATCTGAGCTCCATCTCGGAGCTTCGCCTTTCGCAACTTGGAGAGGCAAGAAACATAACCACCGAACTCGCGAGATGCGAAATCGAGATTTAATCGCAGCTGTCAGATCAACGTGTGATCTGAACCATTGATCCGGCTCCATATCAAAGCTTCGCCTATCGCGACTTGGAGAGGCAAGAAACATATCCTCCAAACTCGCGAGATGTGAGATCGCGATAAGATCTGGACCGTCGGATCTATGGAGATTGCAATCGTCGATCAGATGAAGTTTATAACCTCATGAAGCGCCTTTTTGGCACAGCCTATGGTCACCGTCGGTGGTCACGAGAAGGGAAGGATTCACGAAATGCGAAAACGCGAAAGCACTTTATGCATAAGCCCGTGGTCTCAACCGGTGGTCACACCATCGAAGAGCTGAAGAGAAGAGTACGTGCAGACAAGCTCCTTTTCGGCATTTCAGGGATCGCGACTTGGAGAGTCGAGATGCCTCATCTCCAGATTCACAAAATGCGAAATCACGAAAGCGCTTTATGCCTAAGCGCTTAGTCATAGCCATGGTCATATAAAGGAAGGAGCCAGCGCAGAAAAACTCCGTTTCGGAGTTTCGGAACTCGCAACATGGAGACTCAAGAAGTCTCATTGCAGAATCTCCAAACTGCGAAAGTGCGAAACGGGTAAATAACACAAGAACCCTTTAGAGTTAATCCAACGATGCAGGTGAATCTGAGCATAATCGGAGGGCTATTGTTGCACATCACAGTGTAACTGCCAGAAACCACTAATGGTTTCTGCCAGAGGACTCGAAGACACTTCGGGGTGATTGACAGAGGAGATGAAGAGTCTCTGGGAATCTTCAAGAGGGATGAAGATGCTCATGGAGGCGACTGACAGTTGGATAAGCATTAAAGCTTGTAACTGGAACAGAGAAGGTGAGCTCGACTGTCACAGAGAAGACGAAGAGTCTCAACTGCCAGAGAGGCTGAGGAATCTCTGCATAACATACAGTGATGTTGAACGAGTGGAAAAACGTCCAGAGAAGTTGAAGAGTCACGATGATGATCAGACAGAGCACTCGAGTTGTGGAGGATATCGGCACGGTGTGAGTATGCATAGGAATTGCACGCATTACATGCACAAGGTGCACAAAAGCTATAAATGCACAGTACAAAGAAGAAATGGGGTTGTTGTTGTTGTTGGGATTGTTGTGGATGTTGTTGAAGGTGATTCATGCATGAAGAGGGATCAGAGTGCAGCAGCTAAAAAGAACAGAAGAAGAACTGTGCAGCGAATGGACATGGCGCACAGAGCATAAAAGTAGAAGAACAGAATGGGCAGCGGATGCATGTTGGAAGACAGCGAGGAAGTCTGAGTAGCAAAATCTTGCAGAACAGTGATGAGACTGGTAAGTTGTTATTAAACACTATATCACTGTAATAGGATTCAGTATTTCATATTCATAATTCAGGGAGGCTGGGAGGTGCTAGGGAGGACTGGTGTCCTCAGAGGTTCAAGTGGGGGNCGCCTATCGCGAGTTGGAGAGGCAAGATACATAACCGCCGAAATCGCGATTTATTCACAGCCATCAGATCGAGGTTTGTTCTGGACCGTTGATCTGAGCTCCATCTCAGAGCTTCGCCTATCGCGAGTTGGAGAGGCAAGATACATAACCGTCGAAATCGCAATTTATTCACAGCCGTCAGATCGAGGTTTGTTCTGGACCGTTGATCAGAGCTCCATCTCGAAGCTTTGCCTATCGCGAGTTGGAGAGGCAAGATACATAACCGCCAAAATCGCGATTTATTCACAGTCGTCAAATCGAGGGTTGTTCTGGACCGTTGATCTGAGCTCCATCTCGGAGCTTCGCCTTTCGCAACTTGGAGAGGCAAGAAACATAACCACCGAACTCGCGAGATGCGAAATCGAGATTTAATCGCAGCTGTCAGATCAACGTGTGATCTGAACCATTGATCCGGCTCCATATCAAAGCTTCGCCTATCGCGACTTGGAGAGGCAAGAAACATATCCTCCAAACTCGCGAGATGTGAGATCGCGATAAGATCTGGACCGTCGGATCTATGGAGATTGCAATCGTCGATCAGATGAAGTTTATAACCTCGTGAAGCGCCTTTTTGGCACAGCCTATGGTCACCGTCGGTGGTCACGAGAAGGGAAGGATTCACGAAATGCGAAATCGCGAAAGCGCTTTATGCATAAGCCCGTGGTCTCAACCGGTGGTCACACCATCGAAGAGCTGAAGAGAAGAGTACGTGCAGACAAGCTCCTTTTCGGCATTTCGGGGATCGCGACTTGGAGAGTCGAGATGCCTCATCCCCAGATTCACAAAATGCGAAATCACGAAAGTGCTTTATGCCTAAGCGCTTAGTCATAGCCATGGTCATATAAAGGAAGGAGCCAGCGCAGAAAAACTCTGTTTCGGAGTTTCGGAACTCGCAACATGGAGACTCAAGAAGTCTCACCACAGAATCTCCGAACTGCGAAAGTGCGAAACGGGTAAATAACACAAGAACCCTTTAGAGTTAATCCAACGATGCAGGTGAATCTGAGCATAATCGGAGGGCTATTGTTGCACGTCACAGTGTAACTGCCAGAAACCACTAATGGTTTCTGCCAAAGGACTTGAAGACACTTCGGGGTGATTGACAGAGGAGATGAAGAGTCTCTGGGAATCTTCAAGAGGGATGAAGATGCTCATGGAGGCTACTGACAGTTGGATAAGCATTGAAGCTTGTAACTAGAACAGAGAAGGTGAGCTCGACTGTCACAGAGAAGACGAAGAGTCTCAACTGCCAGAGAGGCTGAGGAATCTCTGCATAACATACAGTGATGTTGAACGAGTGGAAAAACGTCCAGAGAAGTTGAAGAGTCACGATGATGATCAGACAGAGCACTCGAGTTGTGGAGGATATCGGCACGGTGTGAGTATGCATAGGAATTGCACGCATTACATGCACAAGGTGCACAAAAGCTATAAATGCACAGTACAAAGAAGAAATGGGGTTGTTGTTGTTGTTGGGATTGTTGTGGATGTTGTTGAAGGTGATTCATGCATGAAGAGGGATCAGAGTGCAGCAGCTAAAAAGAACAGAAGAAGAACTGTGCAGCGAATGGACATGGCGCACAGAGCATAAAAGTAGAAGAACAGAATGGGCAGCGGATGCATGTTGGAAGACAGCGAGGAAGTCTGAGTAGCAAAATCTTGCAGAACAGTGATGAGACTGGTAAGTTGTTATTAAACACTATATCACTGTAATAGGATTCAGTATTTCATATTCATAATTCAGGGAGGCTGGGAGGTGCTAGGGAGGACTGGTGTCCTCAGAGGTTCAAGTGGGGGNGTCGGTGGTCACGAGAAGGGAAGGAGTCAGTTCTGATAAGCTCCATTTTGGGGTTTCGGGGATCGCGACTTAGAGAGTCGAGATGCCTCATCTCCAGATTCACGAAATGCGAAATCGCGAAAGCGCTTTATGCATAAGCACGTGGTCTCAGCCGGTGGTCAAACCATCGAAGAGCTGAAGAGAAGAATACGTGCAGACAAGCTCCTTTTCGGCGTTTCGTGGATCGCAACTTGGAGAGTCGAGATGCCTCATTTCCAGATTCACGAAATGCGAAATCGCGAAAGCGCTTTATGCATAACCACTTGGTCATAGCCATGGTCATATAAAGGAAAGAGCTAGCGCAGAAAATCTCCGTTTCGGAGTTTCGGAACTCGCAACATGGAGACTCAAGAAGTCTCATTGCAGAATCTCCGAACTGCTAAAGTGCGAAACGGGTAAATAACACAAGAACCCTTTAGAGTTAATCCAACGATGCAGGTGAATCTGAGCATAATCGGAGGGCTACTATTGCACATCACAGTGTAACTGCCAGAAACCACTGATGGTTTCTGCCAGAGGACTCGAAGACACTTCGGGGTGATTGACAGAGGAGATGAAGAGTCTCTGGGAATCTTCAAGAGGGATGAAGATGCTCATGGAGGAGATTGACAACTGGATAAGCATTCAAGCTTGTAACTGGAACAGAGAAGGTGAGCTCGACTGTCACAGAGAAGACTAAGAGTCTCAACTGCTAGAGAGGCTGAGGAATCTCTGCATAACATACAGTGATGCTGAACGAGTGGAAAAACGTCCAGAGAAGCTGAAGAGTCACGATGATGATCAGATGGAGCACTCGAGTTGTGGAGGATATCGGCGCGGTGTGAGTATGCAGAGGAATTGCACGCATTGCATGCACAAGGTGCAAAAAAACTATAAATGCACAGTACAGAGAAGAGATGGGGTTGATGTTGTTGCTGGGATTGTTGTGGATGTTGTTTAAGGTGATTCATGCATGAAGAAGGATCAGAGTGCAACAGCTGAAAAGAACAGAAGAAGAACTGTGCAACGAATGGACATGGCGCACAGAGCATAAAAGCAGAAGAACAGAATGGGCAGCGTATGCATTCTGGAAGACAGCGAGGAAGTCTGAGTAGCAAAATCTTGCAGAACAGTCATGAGACTGGTAAGCTGTTATTAAACACTATATCACTGTAATAGGATTCAGTTTTTCATATTCATAATTCAGGGAGGCTGGGAGGTGCTAGGGAGGACTTGTGTCCTCAGAGGTTCAAGTGGGGGCTTGAACACAAGGAGTTGGTGCTTCCTTCTAGTTGGTGCTAGAGAAACCAGGGAGTTGGTGCTTCCTT
>JZKD02S1611644.1:11903-24279 GCA_000966675.3 Picea glauca
CAATTATATTTACAAGCTGGGGGACACAAGGTGTTACAAAAACTCTGAAAACACCCCAAATTTCATGTTTCTACCATTGTTTTTCAACCCACACTACGCTTTTGGAGTAAGCTTGGGGAAATGAAGTTTTAAGTGTCTTACAGGTAGTTTTTTGCAAGTTTCAAGGTTCAGTTGGTTAAAGGACATCCATGGCTACCTTATCCAACCTTCGTATCAACAAAAATATGCATAAAGCTATCTCAAAAGCTCCTCCAAGTGCACGCTACGCTTCTGGCAAAATGCGCTACGGAATGTGCTACGAAAACTCTGTTCTAAGACTGTTGAACTGGTATTTTTGACCAGTTGAATTCCGGGAGGATTTTCGGGTGAACCAGGATGAATTTTCAAAATCCAAATGAGGTTATTGTCAAGAACGGACCCAAGAACATTAACCTCTTTCATTTTTCACACGTGTCCTGGATTGGGAGATTTGAAGGAATCTTTGAGCCCTATTTTTTCAGTTTTCATGATTTCCTGATTGAGACATGTTTTTATGACACGTATTCCAATCACATGGAGATGAATTTCAAGAAACCGAGAGAGTTTTTTCTTTAGAATGAGCTTATTTACAAAAACCGTTCTCAGATTTTACACAGCTGTTGTAGTTTGAGAATTACAAGTGGCATTTTGAAGCCTAGTTTTCAGAATTTTGCCTCTTGAAAAGAAGTAAATCAGTTAAAACATGTCATTCTCTGTTTGTAACTGTTTCTATTTTGGCAAATGGGTTGGAGTTCAAATTGGTGAGATGGAAAGGACCTATGGTGCTATATATTTCATGGTACAAGAGTAGAGTAGGGTTAGAATGAGCTAGGGGGAGGGGGCTTTGGACCTAGAGGAATTCATAGTGGTTATCACTGTGTTCTTTTCTTCTCTCTGTATTTGTTTAGACTTGTGATTCCTTATCAATGGAGATCAGTTTTTCTTTTCCATTTCTATCTTTCTCTGTGTACTAATATTAAAGAGTGACTGATTTACTCTTCTTCTTATTCATACAATGATTGAGTGATGTTCTTCATTCTTTGCATTGGTGATATAGAATTTGTTAATACACATATTTTTACTGTGAGATGACTATTTTAAAGTGCTGGAAGTATCTCTGACGTGTTCAAATCATAGTTTTCTTTTCCTCATCCACTTATCAAGTCTATTGTCTGATCTGAAGTTGCTAAGGCCACTTTTGCTGAAGGATATAGTTGGGAATGTGTAGAGTAGATGAATTTGATTGTCCTTATGGTCAAATCCTTGTGACTTTAAAGCTTATCTTTCAAGATTAAATTTGAATTCTTTGCATGTTACCAAGCTCCCCTAATTACATTCTAGGGTGACTCTTGGAGTGATAACACCAACAATTGAATAATCTTTAGCAAAACCCTCTCCAACATAACCGTACGACCTCCCTAGACCCTCCAAAACAGAACCAGAAAGAAACAACAACTAGAAAGTGAGCCTCTGCGTGAATGTATGACTCTCCTGCTTCACCCTTGCATCACTCTATATGGCCCTGCCAGATTTGAAGCTTAGCCTCTGCTATTTGGTGAAGATGTGAGTTGATTCACTTGCTAGACTCTCCTCTGTCCTCGTGCAAAAATTCTCACCTGCAAATCTGCAATCAATCTCTCTCTGAAATCGATTTCTCTTTGAAATCGATTTCTCTCTCACTTGTGCGCCCCTCTAGCCTAGTTGATCTCTTTATTCTTCATTGAGCAAGTGAAATCCTAATCTCCAAAAGGATTGAGGGATGAGATCAACCCTCATCCTCATGATGAGATCAGTGGTCTAGATTAAAAGACCACAACTTAAATTATTTTTCACTTTAACTTTAGAAAAAGTACTCAATAAAGTCAATTGAAAATTATAGCACATCAACAGTTTTTTTCCTATGTTGGACTTAGGAAAATATTTAATTAATCACCTTAGCCTAAGTTTCATTGTCCTTCGTCATCCTAGGACGCTGTGATGATGATGGAAGACGTTCCTTGCTACAATCTCAACATTTTTGTCGGTGATCAAGCCCCCTATGAATTATTTACAATGAGCTAGGAAAATGACAACAGATAAAGTGTAAATTACAAATATAATACATAGTCAAACTATGACCACTAAGAACTTAGGGATATGTCTGATAAACTCCAAGATGTATACTCGATGGTGATCCAAAATGGATCTACATAGTTGATGTATGACTTTATTGATGCTTTGGAATGGGGAAGGGAGAATTTGGGATTTGGAGGGGGCACGTTGGGATACAACAACAAAAGCAAGGGAAGTATGTTACAAAGGAGCACCAAGATTTCATGTTAAACAACCATGCCAAAAAACTTTAGAATATGAATCACACCCTACGAAAGAATCTCGCCAACACTCAAATCAAGAGCCATGTCAATCCGCTAAAACTAGACAAAGACAAAGATGATGCCAGTAGGGAAACATGCTCAACTAGAGATAATCCTATTTATTATGCTTTCATGACAGTTTTCTTTAAGGGGGTGGCAACGTAATAAATATAATGATAAATATAATAAAAATAATAATGATCATCATCATAATAAATATAATAATTAGCTTAATGAAACATCGAGGGTCACACACCCCTTCACTTTGTGACCGGTCAATGCATATAAGTATACCGTCATGAGGCTTATTATAATCATCAGTTCTTATCAATCAATCATTATTCAATATTCTAATATACAATTACAGAAATACTATGTCATTCTCGTAATAAACATGGACTATTTATTCCATTGATTCATCCATGTGGGGTTAGTAACGTATGGGAATCCACTAGAGACTTCTAGAAGCATCACGAGAATCCAAAACCCTGAGTCTAATGACCAAGAAAGGATGTTAAGACTGTTGAGTTTTTGTCTTAAGCAATTAACTAGATTAGTGTTCTTTTACTTATAAACCATTATCACAATGACTGCATATAAAGAATCACTGAAAGAATAACATTCACAACATACACAAGATTTACCTTGGGAAAACCCCCTAAGGGGAAAAACCCAGCAAACTTCCTCAATATAGATTCACCAACCAAGAACAATGTCTCTCTCCAAGAGAGAACTAACAAAGCAGAAGATCCTCCTCTAACCCTTGACTAGGGAAGAGTAGCACACCACATAACCAAGATATAACCAAGAGATAGACAAATAACCTTCATAACATCACCTCCTAGCTGCAGTAGCTTCCTCCTCCAAGACTTGCACTCTTCTTCTTTAGCCACAGAACTTGCGTTGTGAGTGTGTTCAAATGAGGCGCTGGCCTCTCTTATAAATAGAAGTTTGCCAGCCTAAAATTAGGTTTGGGCCGACCTGTCACTTTATCTTTCTATTTTTCATTTTGCTTGTCAAGGCACAATAGGGCCGACTTTTACAAAGGCACAATAGGGCTGTCTTAACAAATGTAATATAATAATATTCTTTAGGGTTTGTCTTGGTCAAAAACAATAAGGATATCTTCCGAATCTACTCAAACTTAAAAAAAAACCCTAGTTGAAAGGGGAGAAAGGGGTTTAACTCCTATTGTAGCAATTTGATGTTCCATAGAAGAGCAACCGTTAAGGGTAGAGAGATAGCATAGTAGGGGAGAAAGAGCATTTTGTAGGGGACTTAGTAGACCCTAGTGTCTCATAGCTTTGCAGAGAGGCTTATAAGCTCTGTATTTTGCCTTGTACTCTCCATTGATTAAGAAGAAAGGAGTGGTCCATTTTCTTGTTGGGTTTTCTCACATGGGTTTCCTAGCATAAATACTGTTTGCATGGTGTTCCAGTGCATGTCTTTGCTACTGTAATTATGTATTTATGTTGGTAATTAAAGAATCTGTATTGTGTGCTTTAATTTTCTGTTAATTTGGTAAATATTCAAAATAGATAGTCTCGCAGTTGAGCATAAGCTCACTGTAGTAGCAGTGGTTTGAGATATGTTCTGGCGAGCAGATTATTGGAATATCCGAGGTGGTTTACAGGTCACAAGGAATTGATGGTAATTACTAATGATACATCAATTTCTGTATTTTGTTGAGCTCAGTCACTTCAACCTAGTAGAGGTGAGGCAGGATAGATTGATCATTGCGCAGGAGAAACCTATCGGATGATGGATGATGCACAGGGATGAGCTACAATGATTAGTTAGCTCAGAATTCAATTGCTATTGCAAGTTACCAGTTTTTACAGTGCAGAGAGGAATTTGTTCAGTTGCAGCTTTATCCACTTTGTTAAGAGAAATGGCCTTGCCTCCTAAGAAAACAATGGAGTTGGTATATGTGCATAGCAGCTTTTGTCTTCAAATAAGATCATAGAGTACTTGCAAGGACAAACATCACAATTGTGATGTTGAGAAATGCATCATACATTACTCCATGGAACAAAGAGAATTACAACATCCTAATAACAGATGCACAAGGAAATTCCCAGCCTAAATAAACCATAAATGCTACTATAGGATCTTGTGCCCCAATAGGAAGGGATTCACCATATTTACGGAAAAAATTGAATTTGGCTTTAACAAGCAAAGCTAGATCCTGCTTAAAAAACCTTAATTCCTGTAAGCTAAAAGGGGACGCTTCCTATTGAAAAGTAGCCTTACACCAGTATCTCTACAAAAGGCCAATATTGGAGACCTGAAATTTGTGCCATAAAGATTTGAAACTGTCCCTAATCATCTGAGTGTCCCAAGGAGAAGACCTTTCCAAGAAATCGGGGCAGTAAAATATTGGTTAAATTCAGCCTGAAACAATACCCCAAAAGTCTTGGTAGATCAGCATCTCTAAAATACATGCTCAACTGTTTCATCCCGACCACAAAGTGTGCATGCAGTGTTTGTAACACCCAATTTTTGTAGCCTGGGCTTGACAGCCAAGCCTTGGTGGAGGATAAGCCACCCCAATACTTGGTGCTTGAAAGATGATTGAGATTTCCAAATAGTCAGTGACCTCCTTAACCAACGTAGTTCAGGATCTTTCACCCCCCACCTTTTGTTCTTTTATTTCTTAGTTAGGACATCTGGAGAACTAAATTATTATTTCTGTGACTATAAATGCTAAGCTGATGACTCATCAATTTCTTGATGATTATTATTTTAAGTGATGCTTAATATCATTCTATCTTTTGACTATGGCCGTGTCATCTTTGATTGTCATATTGCACGGCCTGTTGTCTCACATACTGCCTGGTATTTCAGTTGGCATTCTCGCTGCATTGCCATTTGCATATTGACTAATATTCTTGCAGCAAACGTTCTAAACTATGGCAATAACCGCTATCTCATGTGACCTATATTCTTCCTTTGTGACTGTTTATATAGTAACAAACTGTACTAAATAGACCTGACTAAATAGCCATGGAAGGAAAAAGAAGCATATTTCAACAAGTTGCGGAGAATAATCTTTTCTTTACTATTGTTTATCTAAAGTGTTCTAAACTTCTAAAGGCTATAGATCATATGTGAATTATGCAAGTGACATGCATGGATAGAATGTATGACGATTAGTGACCTATCTCTTTGGGGACCTATAAAAGTGTGTGTTAGTTGATATCTATTATCTATATATCAAAAGCATTAATGTGAGATAGAGAAGAAATAGGAAGAAACAATGCTTTTACTTGGCTGAACTTGTATGCAACTTTATTATAATAATGATAAAGACTTTTGGGAAGTAGACAGGTCTGGGGAAAGATCTAAATGACGAGGGCCATGGATGCTTCAAATTTTGCTTGAAAGGGCTACAAGATACTGTGTTCTTGAAGCTCAGAATATGGTTTCATTTTATTGTTTGGCAATTTTCTTTTCCATCTCAAGTTAGTTTGAAGAGCATGAAAATTTATTTGGAGTGTCTCTGTGTGCCATTGAAAATTTAATATCTTGTGTTCTGGTAAGAAGTTTCTATGTTTGGTTATTGTTCTGAGTAAGGGTTTTCTGTGTCAGGTCAGAGATTCATGAGAATATGGACTGTCAACGATGTAAACAAGATGTGTTAAGGGAGTTGGGTGATTCAGAAAATTCAGGATCAGACCTGGCACCGAAACTAATTCCAGATGATTATGAGACTTCAGATATCGGTGACTTCGCAAAGATTTCAGGGTGCTTACTCAAGCAGAGTTATTCAGAAAAGCAGGTCTGTCAAATCTTTTGCTTTATTGATCTATGTTCATAATGTCAGAGTGCTCTTTATTTGATACCCAGCAAACCTACTTATGCATTTATTCTCTTTTCAGTTAGGAACACCTCTGGAGGAGGATTTACAAAGTTGGGCACATCACAAGTTTCCAGCTACAGTTCCAGATCTTGTACTTCAAGCTGCTGCCGGTGATGAGGTGAGCTGTTTGATACTGTGAAATATATCTACTTCTAGACATGACTGGAATTCTTTTCTAACACAATTGATCAGAATTGGTGTAGTCAAGTTTAATCTAATTCAAAGTAGAACATTTTAGTTATAGTTCCATTTTCAGACTGTTTGAGGATCTTAATTAAAGATATTTGGTGATGAATAAACACCCTGCATCTACTCAGGAGAATCATATGCTGCTTCATTTCATAGTAGTAGGACTCAATGAGTACTACTTGGAAATGCAAGTCATACTCAGCTTGGCTTCTAGACTGACGAGAGCTTGTAGTCAAAAGATTTAGTCTAATTTTTAGGTTTTAGTTTATTCTAACAAACTTGAGCTTTTGTCTTTATGCTTGGCACACACTACATACCGCTTTAGCATTTATTCATTCTATTTTGTACTCTTTTACTCTATTTATTGACTTCTAATGAATAGTGTACAGTATATGTACAGTTGCAGCTTCTTAATGTGTTTGTTTTCTTTTCAGCACCTCTTTTCATGTGTGCACACATCATAAACTAATCTGAGTCAACACGGCCTGGAAAATACGAAAAACTCATTCACTGGAAAGTAAAACTAAGACTCACAAGCAACCTGCAAGTCCTTGATATCTGTCACATCTGATGAATTTGACTCAGCAAACCCATGCCAAAATCTTGTCAGCACAATAATAACTTAAAATCCAAAGGCCAAGATCTAAATCTTGCCTTTACATGATCAAGGGACATGATTCATTCCCTCCAAAATAAATCACTTAAAATATTAAAGTACAAATTCACTTTATAACATAAGTGCACTTTATGAAATAAAGCCACTTTAATATTAGAAGGTACACTTTATTAAAAAGTCACTTACATAAAAGAACCACTTTATTACAACTTTATAAAAACCCATTACAAAGTCAAGTGTCTAGTAGTGTAAATATAAGGCTACTTCTGCATACAAGACAAAACATGCAGAGTACCTATCGAGCTATAAAAGCTAACATCCAGAACTACTAGACTCTAGGTTAAAATGCATAGTGAAATCACAAAAAAGAACAAATGTTTTTGGATATGATATATGCAAAACAAAAAACACTCACACCACACACCTATATACAAGGCACTACGCATCTAAATTACTTATGGAAAGTAGAGCCCATTGCTAGGCTCAGGCCAAGGATCCTTATCATCATTGATGAACGTATGGGCCATTGTTGGCATCATGTGGCACACCATGCCGGGGCCATGCCACATAAGATTGATTGTCCGCGTACAAAGATACTCATTGTGAGTAGTTTCATGAGTTATGGCAACTCCTTGATGGTGCCCATCAACACACAAATGAGGCACGAAAAATTCTTCTTCGTTGTGATTGAGAGCGAAGAATTTGGTAGCAAGTTCTGAAAAGATATCTGAGGCACAAAGAGGTCAAGGTTGGGAATTTCACTGGATGCCCCAATCCTGTATTGAAACACATCGTGTTAACCCTCGTTGGTTTCAAGTCAGCAAGAAGAGATGATCATGTTGATTTTTCAATAAGCTAGGTTTAAGCATGAAGTTCATTCCATTTTTAGCATTTTACTTAAACCATAAACATTTTGTTGCAGCAACCAAGATCACAAGAAGAAACACCATGCACAAGTACACAAGAAGTATCCTGGGAAACCCTTCTCAACAAGGGAAGAAAACCCAGCCAATCCTTTGCGATATTCTTCAAGAGAAAGACGTCCACCACCATAAAAACCTAGCACACAAAAGTGTGCTCACAAACCCTAGAAGACTAGTGCCCAAGAGAGGTGCGCACTTTTCCAAAGAAGTAAGTACTTGCTGAAATTTCCAAACTCACACTTGTTATATGATTCCTCAATGGGGAATTTACCTTTATTTATATTAGATTGAACCTGTCAACAATAGTGTCTATTGGCACAATAGGGTCGACCTCAATAACCTAGAATATAATTAATAATTACCATATTAATTATCTTTTACATTAATTATCTTTCACTTTATGGTGGGGTCGACCTGTACCCTTTATATCACAAATAGGGTTACCGGTAAGTCTGACTCTTGTACAATGTAACAAGGGATCTCATACACCCACTAGTGCTCAGCCACTAGGGGTACATCCATCTGTGCTCAACCACATGGATGCCCACATCTCTATCTCACTGCGTCTCACAGGAGAACCACACTCACTAGTGCTCAAACACTAGGATCACGTTCACCTATGCTCATCCACAGGCACATCTTAATCAACAGATCTCTTTTTCACTGCGTCTCACAGGAGAACCATCTGGAGTATCACATAATCTCAACTATCTGCATAGAGGAGGCCAATACATCGTTTAATCTTGTCTCAGAGAGAACGATACACCCAACTCATGGGCTTCCCCACTTACAGGGGCACACAACATTCCATCTCCGTCTCAGAGAGGAACCACACACCCAGCTCATGGGCTTCCCTACACAGGGGAACACAACATTCTGTCTCCGTCTTAAAGAGGAACCACACACCTAGCTCATGGGATTCACGACCTCACACAGGGGCACAACGTTCCATCTCTATCTCAGAGAGGAACCACACACCCATCTCATGGGCGCCCAACTCATGGGCTCTCTCTCAGGTCGACTCACTCAGTCTGTGTCCTTGAGGATGTCTCATGCAGTTGTAATCATCAACACTCCCTCTCAGCTAGGGAGGCATTCTCCACCAGGCCAAGTCTCTCATGAAAGTACTCGAACTTTGTCTTGGCAAGCGGTTTGGTGAAGATGTCTGTAATTTGCTCATGGGTAGGAAGGTATTGCACGTGTACTGTTTTCCTCTGCACCATGTCTCTGATATAGTGATATTTTATCTCGATGTGTTTCGATCTATCATGAAACACAGGGTTCTCAGAGAGCTTCACACAACTCTCGTTATCACAATGGATAGTAGTAGGATCCATCTCATGATCGAATAAATCAGTCAGAAGTTTGCGAAGCCACATTGCTTCGTGGACTGCCACACTCAATGCTATGTACTCTGCCTTTGCGGTACTCAATGCCACAGAGCTCTGTTTCCTGTTGCACCAGGAAACAATGGCAGACCCTAAAGTAAAGAAACAACCAGAGGTGCTCTTCCGGTCCACTGCGCTCCCTGCCCAATCTGCATCGACATATCCTTGTAGGCTCAAGTCTACACTGGAGGCATATCTTAGGACATCCAATTGTGCCTCGTAGGTATCTCAATACATGTTTTGCTGCTATCCAATGAGTCTGTCTCGGTTGGCTCATGAATTGGCCAAGCACATTCACTGCATAACATATATCAAGTTTGGTGTTAACCAGATACATTAGTGATCCAATCAACTATCTGTACAAGTGTGGATTAATCTCTCCTGAATCAACATCACTCATCTTCTTTAGATCCATCACCATTGGTGTAGGCATGGATTTGCATTCTGTCATACCGAACTTTTTCAATATCTCCACAGTGTATTTCCTTGACTCAGGAAAATCTCATCTGTCCTGTGCCATACTTCTAGTCCCAAGAAGTAATGCATCAAGCCTAAATCCTTCATCTCAAAATTAGTTGTCAAGGCTTGTTTGCATTCAACAATGAGTCTCTCTGAACCAGTGAGGAAAAGGTCGTCCACATATAGGACCAATATTAAGCACTTGTTGCCGTCAATGTGATAATATAGGTTTGGATCAACAACACTCTTGTTAAAGCCCAAACTCATCAGGAATCCATCCATTTTCTTGTAGCAAGCACAAGGTGCTTGCTTTAGTCCATACAGGGCTTTCTTCAACCTGCACACATGAGATTTTTCGTTGTGTATAACAAATCCTTCTAGCTGCTCGATATAAACTTCTTCCTCTATTTCATTGTTGAGAAAGGTTGTCTTTACATCCATTTGATGTAGCTTCCAACCCATGGAAGTAGCTAGTGCAATGATGGAACAGATGGAAGTGTATTGGGCTATTGGAGCAAAAGTCTCATCATAGTCAACTCCCTCTACTTGTGAGAACCCTCTGGCTACAAATCTCGCTTGTATTTCTCGATGCTTCCATCAGCTGTATGCTTGATTTTATAAATCCATTTGGAAGTCACTACAGACTTTCCCTCTGGTCTCGAAACAATGCCCCATATATCATTTTTCAATATAGATTGATATTCTTCTGTCATGGCATCTTGCCATACTTGTTCACCTGAAGCTTCTCCATGACAAGAAGGCTCGGAGTCAATGATGTGGCTCATGGTTGACAAGTAGCTTGAGAATCTCTTTGGTCTCTTTCTCTCTCTGGTTGTCCCTTGAGGCGCTGTATGTCCCTCTGCTTCCTGTAGAGTTTGTCGGGCCCAAGCAGGTCTTTTATGTCCTATTGTAATATCTCTGGGCATGTCAATTGGAGCAACTGGATCAGATGGAACATTTAGATCAACTGGGACAACTGGATCAACTGGAATAGTGTCTGTCTCCCTCTGAACTGCTGAAGTGGGAGAAGGCATTGTCTCACTATCAATTTCCATTTGAGATTTTCTGGATCTTTGGAAGGCTATCTCTTCTTCAAAAGTAACATCTCTGCTTATTTCAATTTGTCTCTGTCCAGGAATGTAGATCTGACATGCCTTCGAGGATTCACTGTATCCTACAAATGTGCCCTTTCTCCTTGAAGGGTCTAGCTTGGATCTCTTCTCTTTGGGTACATGGAAATATATTGTGCACCCAAATATCCTGAAGTGTCCAATCTCAGGCTTTACTTCGGTGAAGGCTTCTTCTGGGGTAATGTTCTTCAAGATCTGATGAGGACTCCTATTATGAACATACACTGCTGTCATGCATGTTTCTGCCCATAAAGTCATAGGTAGACTCTGATCATGTATCATTGCTTTGGTTGCTTCGATGATAGTTCTGTTTTTACTCTCTGCAACCCCATTTTGCCGAGGGTTGTAAGGAACTGTGAACTCCCTCTTGATTCTTGCTTCAATACAGAAATTGCTGAAATCTTTGGAGGTGTATTCTCCTCCATTATATGATCTTAGTACCTTGATCTTTCTTCCGGTCAGGTTCTCAACCTGAGCTTTGAATTCTTGAAATTTTGCAAGGACTCCATCCTTGTTCTTCAGGAATTAAATCCAAGTTTTTTGAGAGTGATCATCTATGAAGAGTACATATTACAAGTACCGATTCATAGATGCAACGGTCATTGGCCCGCACACATCTGAATGTATCAAGTCCAAGATTTCCTTGGATCTATTGTCACTGCTCAAGAAGGATCCTTTAACATTCTTGCCAAGAGCACAACCTTTGTAAACACCTTAATGTTGAATCTGTATCTCTGGAAGACCAGTTACCATCTTTCCTAGAGCTGGGAGAGCTCTATAATGAATGTGAGCAAGTCTTCTATGCCATAGCTCACTCAAGATGATAGTGTCATGTAGTAGGGCCCGAACTGGTTTGATGGTTTGTACAAGTTGTTTCTCGGAAGAATTTTTGATGGTTTGGGCCCGAAATTCTCCCAAGGTAATTCTTCCAATTACCTTGGAAGAATTTGTAGAGTCTTTATGCCTTCCTTTTGAAAAGGTAATCTTGTAGCCTTTGTCTTCCAAGGTAGAAATGGAGACAAGGTTTCTCTTCATTCCAGGTACATATAATACTTCTCTTAGTTGAAGTTGCATATCTGAATCTAGTTGGAAGGTAGAAGTTCCAACCCCTTTCACATTATATTTGGCATCATCTCTAAGGACAACATGTAGATGTGTCTCTTTCTCAACAAAATTTGTTAGGTGATCTCTAAAACCGGTCATGTACTTGGAGGCACCACTGTCAATTAACCAAGTATTATCATTGGTAGGGACCATACTTGAGAGTGCTGAGATGTTGATGTCTTCATCTCCTTGAAGTCTTGGCTTCTAGGAACTGAGTTTGCTTGGACCACCAAGCTTGTTTTCTATCATGATTCTGTTCATCATAATTTTAGATTTTTCACAAACCCTTGTCAACTGGGCTAGAAAACCTAACGGACTAGCACTAGCACTTGT
>JZKD02S1611644.1:31807-44801 GCA_000966675.3 Picea glauca
GTGTATTTCTGCTTATGGTAATTTCTGAATGTGGGTTTAAGGCATTTATGAAATTTATGAAGACAATTATCTCTAGGTTGCTAAGTGTTTGACAGAAATTTCATTTGCTGATTTTGTCATTAAAAATCTACAGAGGCACCTTCATCAACAACCATTTGGAAGATATTTTTCCTACTTACTATCACTTTGATTTGAAAAGCACTTTGGCGGGAGAGCCTATGACGAGCTTGGTCCAGATCAAACACATTCAAATTGGCTTTTGAGGGGTTAACCTCGCCTATAACTTACAACAATGCCTAAGGAATAATGATGGGGGCCTGACTACATGAGTTTTCTTGATGCCTTGGACTCTATCTTCACTACATCTTCCCAAGAGTACTTCAATGTAACCCAAGAACAACTTGAGGAAGGAAAGAAAGAGGTTGCAAGGAGGGCTAGGATGGAAATATTGAGCCAAATGGATGAAGAATCAAGAGAGAGGCTTAGGAAGAAAGAGATGCAAGTTTATGCTTAACAAAAGAATGCACCTCAAGCCCCTCCCAATGACCCTAGATTTCCTCGTCCAAGACCTCCTCCACCATCTAAAGATAGTGTTTCTCCTCAATCGACATTGCCAAGGAATGATGAAATAGACTTAAATATTGACATAGCTAGCATCTTGGCAAAGATAAATATGCCAATACCTCTCACAGAAATGGTTAAGATTCCTTCAATGCGAAACAAAGTTGAGAAATTCTTTAAGGTACAAGGAGAACCTGGAGACATCCCTGTATTGATAGAAGCGAATCATTGTAGAGTCCAAACCATACTATGACGAGCACCCACCTTTCTTCATTACCGTAAAGTTGAATAATAAATGGATCAACAACTGCATTCTGGACTTGGGGTGTCTGCAAACGTCGTGACTTTGAAAGTGATGAGATAGTTGGGCTTGGAAGTCACGAGACCTTATGGGAATGTCCGTGGGATTGAGTCCAAGGCCATTAATACATATGGTTTGATAGAAAATTTAGAAGTTCACCTTGCAAGATATCTCTATATAGTCTTTGTGATGGACATTGTGGTTGTCTATATACTAGACATTTAGGGAATGCTTTTATCTAGGAAGTGGATTGCAACATTGGGAGGTACCTTACAGATGGACTTATCTTATGCTACTATACCCATAGGAAATGAAGCCCATGTTATTCTATACAATTAGCCAATGACAAGGGCCGATGTTGAAGAAATTGATAGTGACCTTGAAGATGATAGCCCCTTAGAAGAAGGCCACCCTGAAGAATATATGGATTCCCCTCTTGAATTTGACTCGGATGACCTCCCTTTCGCCCAAGAAGATGATATTGATGATATAGCGTGGCCCAAAAGGGAAGATTATCAGAAGCAACCAGACAAATACAAGGACAAAGTGGTTGGCTCCATCACAATCTTGAAGAAAGATGATAAATAAATGTTAAGTAAAATGGGCCAAGAAGATATTCTTACAACAAAGTCCCACACCCCTCCCCTGAAGCAAGATGCCAAGGCAAGTCAAGAAAAGATTCATCCCAAGGAGGAGGATTATAAACAAGGAAAGTTGATCTTAATGTGGGACAAGAGGAAGGGCCAACCTAATACATGCAAAGAGTTTGATAAATTCTGGCTAGGCCCCTACAAGATTGAAAAGAAGTCCGTCAATGATTCCTACTATATATCCATGCTAGAGGGAAGGAGTTGCCACTACTCATTAGTAGACCCCTTCTCAAACCGCATCATGGGGAGGACACCTGAATTCTTGATTATAACTTAGTTTAAGTAGTGTAGGTAGGGCATTTGCATTTGCATTGCATTTGTATATATGATTGCATCATGCATCCATGCTAGAGTAGTTTTTCACTTTCCTGCATATACATGCCATTGCATTCTTATTTTTTGCATCCATGCTTGCATTGATCATTGTATCTTTACTTTATCATGTATAGTTGTAGTAAATTTTTTCTTTCCAACATGATTTTTGGTTTACTACTAACCCCGGTGGATCATGTCCATTGACCTATACCTCTAAAGTGTTAGTGTTGTTAGAAGTGGGTGCATGATTGCAGGTCTTGGACGACCAAAGATGCTGAGGTTCTCATGCGCTCTACGGTGAGCACATGTCCCCATGTTGGAGTTGTTACCCTCGATGCCTATGGGTAACTAGAGGAGATCATGTCTCGTGGCCCATAATGGAGACAGTGATCCCGACCATGATCACGATCAACATGTCCACAAGTAGCAGCCCAATAGCCCCCCTCAGATTGCCTCTTCTATTACAGATCAACCAAGCTCATCACATCCTGTCAGCTCAGTGTATGGGAGATGGTAAGCCAACGTCACCATGAGGTATGTTAGTCCTTCTTTCATGCAAAGTGTTGTGCTTAATTTACTAGGCATATGGATGAGTATCATTGGTTGAAATTGGATAATGGATCACTAGCTCAAGAAGTTATGTTTGTTTCCTTCACCTTGGATTCCAACATTTGTGCCCTAGTCCCATGTTGTCATCACCAAGGGAAAATGTGTACTACTAGGGGGCCCTCACAAGGGTAACGTTCCGTTCCCCACCATACATAGCACTTTCCATCCTAGAGCTTGTCGCAGTGTACTAAACTTTTGTAATGGGTCATGGTTCATTCTCTCATGATAGGAGGAGCTGAAGGCCCAGAGGTTGATTGCATCTATTGCTAAAAGAATAAAAGAATGATGCTAAAGAGAGAAAGGAATGATAGCAAAGGACTCTCAAAAGCTAGTCCAAACTTGAGCTCTACCCTTTCTGCGTTCGCCCCAGTCTCAAGCAATGATGCTATAGCTTGAAACCTTATAAAGGGGACTTACAAATATGATAAGAGGACAAATAAAAAGGCAGATTAAGGGGTTTGGAAAAATGTATTGCTTAGAAAGTGGTAACCAAAGAGAAAGCGCATTGTCCACAATGGTGCTCATAGAAATGGATTTAATGACACCATAAGCCATGAAGTAAGTCGAGCATGTACCACTATCACATTTATTCTAGAAGGGTTCTTTTCTTTCACTATTTCCCTCGAGACATATCCCTCTACTTGGGTCTTTTCTTTCACTGTTTTGGTTGGCACACCTAATAGGGTCAGATGATGGTCCTCCCATATTCAAACTTGCTAACTTACGTAAAATCTTGAGCTAGTGTGAAACTTGAAGAAGATACTAATGCAAATTGTTCATATGGATTAAGTAACAAGTTACTTGTATGATTTAAGGATTGTTATATCTTGTGAACATTAGTTTACTTGATTTCATATTCTATTTTGATTTGGATGCCCTTGACATGGTTCTTTGAAGGACGCCCCAGGATTTCACCCAGGACGTTGTGCGTTTATTGCAGGATATGGCACGCGTGATGCAGAGCAATGAGTCACCTAGTAACTTGATACATTCAGACAACGGGTCTCACATCTTTGGGACCTTGGACGATGGATAGATGGGCTTGATTTTGACAGATTTGGTCACGGTGGCACACAAATGGGTTGTAAGCCCACATGCTGGGTAGTGTACCCTAGGGATTATTACTCATTAGATTGAGGGCGTTGCACTGGAGGATAGTTGGATTCCTTGCATAGATCAAATACACTCCTCTCCACCTTGGATGCAGTGCTCTACACCTTGGACGTTGCCCCCCCTTTGATGATGATGTCACACTTTAGGGTTTGACGATGATGGGGTTTGATGGTTACTTGGGGTACCATTGATGATGTGACATGACCATAGATGAGGAGATGCACCTCTTGCCATGACTGCACCATGGGATGATGACACGTGGATTTCATCTAGGACATTGTGCCTTTATTGTAGGATATGGAAGGTGTGATGCAGAGCAGTGAGTCACCTAGTGACTTGATACATTCAGACAGTGGCTCTCACATCTTCTGGACCTTGGACGATGGATAGATGGGCTTGATTTTGACAGATTTGGTCATGGTGGCACACAAATGAGTTGTAAGCCCATGTGTTGGGTAGTGTACCCTAGGGATTATTACTCAATGGCTTGAGGGCGTTGCACTAGAGGACAATTGGATGCCTTGTAAAGAGAAAATGCACTCCTCTCCACCTTGGACACAGTGCTTTACACCTTAGACATTGGCTCCCCTCTGATGATGATGTCACACTTGAGGGTTTGACGATGATGGGGTTTGATGGTTACTTGGGGTACCACCATTGATGATGTGACATGACCATAGACGAGGAGATGCACCTCCTGCCATGATTGCACCATGAGATGATGAGACGTGGCCTTGGAAGGCCCTCACACACCCTCTTGGAGCATGACCTCACCACACGTGTGATGTATGAGGGCATTTTGTATTATTTTGACATTATTTACCATTTGTGAAGGCAAATCTGAGGGGTCGGCCCTGCTTAAGAGACATGACTTTTCATTTTTGTGACTTTTGGAGTGCTAGGGTTTCCTTATTTATAAGGCTAGCACTCCATTCATTTTGGATCATCATTCACTCTCACATTTGAGGGAGAGCTACTTAGAAAAGTTCTCTCTACCTCTTCTTGTATCCTGGATCTCATGCACTACTCTTGGAGGAGGAGCTTTGTGGATGTTTTTGCTTTTCTTGGATGATGTATTGCTGCAACTAGGGTTTTTCTAGCCTAGCGACTTGGATAAGTAAGTAATTGCTGCAATTTTATGTCATTGCTAATGTTTTAATTTATTAATTACTATCTTGTTGCACGTCGCTTTGTCTTGGTGAAACCCTATGAAGGAGACATAAGTTTTTCTCTCCTTCACATGCTTTGTTTGTCCAAGTTTTGTGAGAGCATTCTTTGCTAGGGTTAAGAACCTAAGGCCCAAGAGGCATTGCACCTTAGGGTTTTGATCCTAGTCTTTGATCCTTGACCTAGGTTATCTAGAAGAGAGAAAAAGACACCTAGGGTCCAAGAGGCTTTGCACCCTAAGGATCATTTTCTTGAAGGTTTAGTCCTAAGGCCGAAGAGTATTTGCACCTTAGGGTTTAAACCTCCTTTATCGTCAAGATCAATCTTCAAGGTTTTGCATGCTTGACTCCATAAGCCCTAAAAGACAATGACACTAGTCTAAAGCTCTTCTTGTGGTGAAAATTGCATTTAGAATTAGTATTCTCTCTCTCTCAACAATCTTACTAACTTCCCTAACCCCAACTTTAGCAAACTAATGCTATTTATTGCTGCTGTTACAAAAGTTCTCTACAATCACTGATTTTTACTTCAATTTGCTGCATACATACTTGGAAAAGTGGTCTAAGATACTCAAAATTTACATCTAGAAATTGGATAATATTGTACATGTTGAAGGGTTGTTTTTCATGCTAAATTGCTACATTTCTGAGTATTGTTTCTTGCTGCTGTTGCAAAACATCAATTGCTATTGTACACTTGTTTTACTGCTGTAATTTGCAACAACCATTGAATTTATTGATCATCTAGTGTCTAAGAGATAATTTTTGAGCTTTATAACTTGGTAATTGTCTATATTATGCTTCAAATTGTTTATTGTCTCGTATAGGTGAAACAATTACCTCGTTACATTTATTTCCTCTCCTAGACCTAGACCAAGGTAGGGGGCTGTAGGCTTGGCTAATCTTGCTATTTGATCCCTTGAGGTCACTAGGGACGCCTTTCTTGTGGTGGACCTCCTTCCATCACTAAAACGAGGGAAGCATCTACTAAGGTGACAATGGTAGTAGCTTCCAATTGTTACACAAGATTGGGATCTTGTGGAGGGTTTTGCACGAGCACAAATCCCGTGATAATAGTTCCCCATGTTTGAGTTTCTAATGGGATATGGGTTTCTAGAAGGGTTGTTTCCCCCAAGGATGGAAGCACTCTGAGGAACATTGTTGCTTTCGAGATCGTATATGCCCCTAAGAGGGTTTCCTCTAGGGACAAAAGGACTCCTAGAAACATTACTGCTTCCGAGATTGTATATGGCCCTTAGAGGATTACTTTCTGGAGTAGACATAGACCCCAAATAATTACTACCCCCTTGACCATAACTGCTTCTAGGGAAATAATTCCTAGGACTAGAGGTATATATGAAAGTGTAACCATCCCATGGACCATAATTGCCCCCAGGAACAAAGGTAGAACTGGAAGGATTACTAGCTCCTAGACCATAATTTCCCCCAAGGAGAATGCCCTCAAGAACAAAGGTATACACAGAAGGATTAGAACTTCCAGGCATAGGTCCACTACCCCATGGGATGTTGAATCTCCCAGAAATTTTTTTCAACCCCAAAGGGGCTAGACATATTCCAACCAAAATGGAAACCATCATTTGGCATTACCAAGCTGCCTATAGGGATGCTAGAAGCAGGAGATCCACTTTCGGTGTTGAAACCGAGGCTTGCCCCCCCACTAGACGGAGATCCAGATGTGGGCATCGCAACAGATGTGATGGGTGTTCTAGTGCTAGGTATACTCATGGAAGGAAAGGCAATTATTGTTGGTGTCCCCCAAATGGAGACACCTGATGAAATGGGCAAGGATGGTGTAGGTCCTATGGTATTAACAGATGGAAGGGAGGACATCACGGAGGTGCCTCTACAGACACTTGTTGACGAGCTTGAAGGCTCAACCATACTAGATGTAACACTCGGGCCCAACATCATGTGAGAAACACTAAACAAAGAAAAAGGCTCACTGAAGTGACCCCTTACCCCTTTGTCGACCATTTCAATTTCTACTTGCTCACTCTTCTCAAATCTTTTGTCAACCTAGGTAGGTTCTATGTCATGTATTGACCTTCGTTTAAGAGGTGGTCGTTCCACCGCCTCTAGTGAAAGTCCTTGTTATCGATGGGACTAACGAAGTGGTTGGTCTGCCACAGTGAATTAAGTGTGTTATGACAAGAACAAAAATTGACCTATGGCTGACTTAGATGCAAAACCAAAGAGCACACCCCTAACAAATCTAGGCTATCAATAGGAAAACCAATGGATCAAGGGGCCTTCCGAAAATCAACCCTTTAGGGGATGTCAAATCCCCAAAATATTGGCTAGCGAAGGTGTGAGGCATAATTATGGTAATCCACACGTAACAACCCTTACTGGTGCAATTACCCTTTATTAAGGTGGGCACCCTTCAGGGGAACTGGAACAGAGGTTCGACGTCTACCCTAGGTACCACAGGCACTTTCCACTCCCAGTCACCTTTGTAGATACCTAGGAAAGGCCACTACGGTTATCACCTCACAATCGATGGTCAGGCGAACTGTTGAAGGTCGAACCACAGGTATGGACATGGAAACTAAGCCCAAAGCTTTGAGAGCGCTAGCTCACACAGAGGTGTGGGCACTTTCAAAACCCCCGTACACTTAGTATCCAATCAATATAACAAACACCAAGACAAGTAGAGAGGGGATATCACCCTGCTTGTGCTAATGCGACCTCGTGCTTAACTCATGTGTTAGAGGAGCTTCCCGACACACACGTTGTGATAATGGATTTGTACTCTCACTAGTGACTTCTAGGTTCAGTTTAGGTGGCCTTGGAGAGTTTTCTCTCCAATCCTACACCAAGGCCCTAAATCCTAATCTATGTTGGTTTGCTATGAAGAAAAGAGTCTAATAAATTTTAGATTAAGCGTTATTTTTCTAATGGCTGTTGAACRGATGCAACTTTGATGATGCTTTSACTCTTTTCCAATCCATATAAGAAAAAGTGTATGCAAGAGATGCAACTTTTATTGTTCGATGAACTCTATCTAAGGAATGGAAGAGATCTTTTTCTTTTTCAGATTTTACATTAAAAAAAGACAACCTCACAACTAGAAATAACCACTCAAGACATGCCAAACAAATGAACAAGATCCTCAAACACTAATCACACCAATGCAATCTTCCAACAACACTCAAAAGCTTTACCCTAGCAAACTTTTTTTCCCCTTGAAATGCAATCTTTCCTTAATCTAATGAAGAAAACAAATCTGCAAATCAAACCAACAAACAACAAGCTAAGGGCTGTATGATATTGGTAGTGATGTTAACCAAGCACACAGGATAAAAAACCCAAAACTTGGAAAAATGATCTAGCAATGCAATTTTTCTTTTCAGTTTCACTTATGAGACAAATGAAACTAAATATGCAAGGCACAATCAGATCCAAAACATGAAATGCAATTCAATTTTGACAAGGTCACTATTTGCATGTCAAAAAGATGCAATTCTATTTGGAGTTTGGGAGTGTAAATTTACAGCTGCTGTAGTGCACTCTCTATTTATCAGAAACATATCATGTAATGTGTCAAAAGAAAGACCAAGAAATCCTCTATCTATTGGAGTTGGTCTAGTGGCAATCTGAGTTCTCTGTTAAAAGATATCAACTAAACAGTCCATATGACCGTCATGGAAAAACAACAAAATAACTGATTTTAAATCAACGAGAAATTCACTTTCAGGACACCGATTTGGACGATTTTATTTTTGAATTAGGTTGATTTTTCTTTCAGATTCTGCATAGAAAGTTACAGAATTTGATTTGAAGGCTGGAGCCTTCTTTTAAGGGAAAAACTCCTTAAGAACCAAGGAAGAAGACAAAGGTTGTCCCCAATGGAGTTTCCAATTCTGTTGAAAAGAATCTCACCCATGGATAAGGGAGATCTCTCACTGACCTTATCTCAGTCAGTGAAAAACAACAGGATAGACCACTACAAGATTGTTCTCTAGATCTAACAGATTTATTTCTTTTTAGGCTAAGAGAGAGAAAGGCATATCTTATGATCCAGTGGTTGTACTTACATATCCTAGCTGATGCAGGTCCAAAGATCCAACTCTAGCTGCTGCTACCTGCTTCCTGCACACAAGGAGACAACTAATACCAATCTCAAACCCTCTTAAGCATTAGGAAATCACAAATCTAGTTCAGATCTAATACGATCTACTCAAGGAAAGACCGGATCTATCATCTACAATTGAATACAACAATATGGAAAGGGGAAAATCATGTAGATCTATATTAAAAATGGAGAAATAGTACATCAATCATTGAGTGTTACCTTGAGCCATGATTGGAGGCTTCTCCTGGCTCCAGGTTCCCGATGATCCTTCTTGGCCACTTGAGCTTCCCTCTATTTCACCAGCGTAACCACTCTCAAACTCTCGCTCTCCCACCATCTCCTTGATTTGGCCTTTTCTTATAGGAATTTAGAAGAGATTGGAGATAAGCTTGATGACATGTGATTTAGGTGGATACAAGTCATGGATAGGTTTGATGGCATGTGAACTAAACAATTACAAGTCATAGATAGGCTTGATGGTATGTGGACTAAGCAATTACAAGTCATGCACAAGTTCTGTGCTCAATTATGAACTTTTGCCAACCTATTATGCACTTTTTCTCTAACATGAGCTTTTTGCTCAAGTTCCATGCTCAATTATGAGCTTTTTCCAACTTATTATGAACTTTCTTTTCAATTATGAGTTTTTTCTCAATTATGAAATAATTCTTATTTCATAATTATGAAATTGTGACAAAATAATTATTTCCTTGTGAAATAATTCTGACAATTTTACTCAATTAGTAATTCTAGCCTCATAACATCTAATAACATGCTTGCAAAACCTATGGTGGCAAATACAAGTATAACAATCTATTTGCTATATGAAAGCATGGAGACCATCAATGGGAGTGTCACTATAGATGTCAAAGTCACTCTCATGAGTAACCTGTTAGTTTTTGTAGCTTGGAGGTACTTCTGCATTGGCGGTGCTCAGCATGCGGAAGTGACTGAGCAAATGTCTCTCTCTAGTGACTTTATAAAGTGCTTTTATAAAGTTAGGGTCTTTTATTATTGAATGAGTAAAAGTGACTCTATAAAGTTTGGGTCACTTCAGTGATTTAAGTAAACTCAACGAAAGATTAAGTCATGACCATTAGATCGTGAGAGGCAAGATCTAATCTTGGCCATTGATATCTAGGGTTAGGCTAGTTATTCATTAATGAGTTATAAAAGGAGCATTTTGAGAGAGATGGGGCACACATTCCAAGAAGAGACTTTTGAGAAAAGGGCTGAAAGGAAAGAAGAGAAGGAGCAGCAGTAAGGGTGCAAATCCCAAGAAGAAAAGAGAAGGCATGCATCCCAAGAAAAGGTACAGCATTTAATGAGAGGTCCATACAGCTTTGAAGAGGACTGTACAGTACAGAATTAGAGGGCCATACAGAATTAGAGGGCAGTTTTCGAGGAAATATGATACAGTCTTCAAGATGGTTTGGCACGCATTTTGAGGGGGTCACTGAGTAGTTTTCAGAGATAAGTACTAGTGTATTTAGTGTTGTAATAAACTGCTGTAAACTCAGAAATATTTTCCAGTGAGCTCATCTAATAAAATCTCTCTTGGCTGGTTTTCCCTCCTGAGTTTTTCCAGGGGCTTTGCCAGAAAATCTACTTGTCAAATGTATGAATGATTGCTGTTTACTGTTCATTTTATTTCCGCTGCTAAATTTTAGTTTGCTTAGTAATTATATTTCTGCTCGTAAGTCACTGTTGAATGCTGTTAAGTTTGCTGCATTACAGTTGAAGTTTATTGGAGGTTGAAATCAGTGTTTACTAAGTGTTTGACATAAGTCATAAGTGAAAATTTAACATTACCAAGGCAAATCGCGGCTCACTCTCATCTCAAAATCAAATGCTAAATGACTTGTAAATGTCAAAAAAAGAGTTGTATAGATAAAGGTGAATTAAATTTAGTAGTTTATGAAGTTTTTTGTTTTTTTAAAGCTTTTATGCGTTTTGGAAAACAAAATTAAGGGGGGTTGCCCAGAAGTCCCCCTTTTTGCAAAACACGTCTCACTTTTTTGGAGGGGGTGCCCACAAGCCCCTCCTTTTTGTGAAATGCATCTTGCTTTTCAGGAGGGGGTGCCCACAACCCTTCCTTTTTGTGAATCGTGTCTTGCAACTCGATGAAACGTTTTAGGGTGCATTTTGGGGAGTTTCACAAAAAGGTGGGCGTGGCAAAATGTTTTGTGAGGCATCCCCTCGTCCTTGGGGTGTGGGGAGTGAGGGGGTGTGCCTACCTATGGGATGTGTCCATGTGGAACACTAGGTTTTGTAGATGAAGCGAAGAAAATGCATGACCAAATGCGAATTCAAGGGCTGAATCCATCATAACCTATTGCAGTTGCGTTAACACCCTACTCAAGGCATCTCACATAACAACCTTGTGACAATGGAACATAAAGATCAAGAGACTCTTGGTAGTTTGGTACCTTTATGTCCAAAACTAAATTCAGTGTTCTTGTTGTAGGCTTGTGTCAACTGCACCAACAATCTTTCTCATTGAGATCTTTTGTGGTTGGTCACTGTTTGATATGGACGTGGAAGAAATGGGACGTCAAGACAAAACATGACATATATTCTGTGCCACTGCCTACGGTGATTAGTTATTGTTCTAGTTCTTACATTCAAGTTGGTTATAGAATTCTGCAATTGACAATGCATTCATATGTTTTGATAGAAATATTGGTACTTGTCTTGTATTTAAAAGGACCTTTTGATTTGTTCTTTTATATACCTTTTATCCCCAAAAGACGGATCACATTAATTAGTTCACAATCACATTGTTGCAGGACCTAGAGGGAAATGGCACACTTTAGGAACAATAATTTTGAATTGAAAACTGGACAACCTGTGGAATAAAATTGCAATTGGATTGCTAAAATTTGTTTGTAAAATCATTGTATGCTAAAAAACAAGTGGCAACATTATAGCTCTGCAGGAGTGATGGTGGAGCCAGAGCCATCAACACTGCTTGTAATGAAGACCACATTATCAAGCTTAGAAATTGATTAATTCCTCTAATAGTGCTCTTCACAGGTAAAGTTAATTAAATAGAGAAGCCATGTCCTCTTCATTTTTGGCAATCAATGCATCATCAATGGTGACGAAGATGAGCAACTCGGCCGAGTAGGTACGGACTCGGCATGTTAGATCAGTTCAGTACCAAACTGGCTGTACCAAACCAGCTGAGTCAAAGTGGTCACTAAATTGATCGAGTCATACATTAACTCAACCAGTTCGGTACCAAATCAGTCATCGAATGGAGCAGAGGGCTGAGTCAATATGGTTGAAAGTCAACTCGACCAACTTATTTGAGTCTGAGTTTGAATTGACCTTTAAAAACACTGATAGAATTTGGGGTTCAGGTAATTTTGTTTTTTAAAATTGAAGTTTTCCTCGAACTGTTCATCGCAGTGAGGAAGCAGACCAACTCGATCAAGTAGGTATGGACTCAGCCAAGTTTGACGGGTTCGATACCAAACTGGCCAAGTCATACATAGACGCAGCTGGTTTGGTACCAGACCTGTCCCCAAACCGATCAGAGGGCCGAGTTGGTATGGATTTGGGTCAACTCAGTCAATGCCAAGTCCGAGTCCAAGTTGACTGATTTTAAAAACACTGTGTAGGCCATAGCTTGTGAACTTGCACCTCATTTTGACATCGGCATAAATGGAGAGTATGATAACCAAGGCCTCTGTGGTACTGGTCTCTATATCATGCACATCCAACCATTTTCAGGCATTCTATAGTTTACTTCAAACTCCAGAGCAGGCGATTGATTGTACATTACTGCTATTTTCTTTGAGGTAACAACTGCTTGCATTTATGTATAGGAGACTGCAAAACTTCACCTTCATGTGCACGGTTATTATCTTCATCATGGCAACATTGTTAAGGGCATCAGTATAACTACAGTATTTTCAAGATTTCTTAACCATAAGAATTCAATCTTCTTTTTCTAGCTAATATTTCTAACATCTTGCTGTCTTCGACACAGGTGATAACAGGGTTCAATTTTGTTCCTTCTAAATCTACTGCCTCGTCCACACAGTGTCCACACCCGCATACCCTCCTAGGATCATATGATCCTTAAGGATCCTGTTAGGATCCATTTCTAAATAAAACCAATAAGGGAGATGGATGCAAGACAAACCCCATCATGGATTCCGTGACCTGTGTATGT
>JZKD02S1611644.1:63919-81517 GCA_000966675.3 Picea glauca
ATTAAGATACAACAAACCAGACATTACAAGTGAATGGATTTTTCGTAACAATTTCATCTAGTCACCAAATATAAGAAGGGAAACACTAATAAGTTAGCACACATGCTTTCAAGGCCACCCACATCCAAGATTATATCTTTGGGAATTCTTATGCACATGGAGCCTTTTTCCCATGATGCATACAAAGAGGCATACATAGAAGATAAGGACTTTAAATATGTGTTTTAGCAGCTACAAGGTCAAATTCATGCAGAAGAAGGTGACGGTAAGGCTGAGTATCATCTCCAAAATGGGTTGATCTACAATCTAGACAAGATCTATGTCCCTAAAGTTGAAATATTGCATCTTATTAGAGAGGCTCACACCTCCAAGGTTGCAGGGAATTTTGGTATTGGGAAGAAAATTGCTAACTTACAAAGATATGTGTATTGGCCCAGAATGCAAGAAGAAATAACTCAATATATTAGAGGATGCATGATTTGTTGTACCAATAAACCCAATAATAGAAGGAAATGTTTATACCATCCCTTAGTTGTACCCACTCAACCTTGGGAATACATTTCAATGGATTTTTTCGATGGTTTTCCGACAACTTGGAAGAGACACAAATATCTTTTTGTGGTACTATTTGATAGGTTCATTAAGATGTGCATTCTTATGCCTTGTAAGAATACCATCAAAGGACAATAAGCAACAATATGTTCTTTTAATAGGTTTGGCTGCACTTTGGGATACCAAGGACCATCATCTCAGATAGGGACACCTGATTTTTTAACGCTTTTTGGAATACACTTTGGGAAAATATGGACACCAAGTTGAAGATATCTACAACATTCCATTCACAAATGGATGAGAAGACATAAGTAGTCAATGGGAATTTGGTGAAAATTTTGAGGGGTTACAATAAGAAGCATCCAAAGACATGGGATGAAAATATGACCTACATTCAACACTCTTATAATAAACTAGTTTATAATTCTATCAGTAAGTCACCTTTCAAAACTTGGTTTGGGTATTTATCGCCTTCACCATTGGTGTTGTCTATGTATAACAAGGAGTTAGAGAAGACATCATAGGAGAATTGTTGAAATATGAAAAAAATGTTGAAAATACTAGGTAGATCCATTTGCAAGTATAGGAGACATTGAAGAAATCAAAAGAAAGATATAAGGCAACACATGATCATAAAAAACTGAGAAATAATTCAAAGTGGGAGACAAAGTTTGGTTGCAGTTGAACAAAGAAAGACTACAAGGTCCTTGTAAGAAGATCAAGGATCCACTATATGGTCATTTTGAATTATTGGAGAAGGCGGGTGATATTTCCTACATACTTAGTCTACCCCCATATATGTGCATTTACTCAGTAATGAATGTGGAAAATCCGAAACTCTATGAGCCTTCCATGTTGGATCGAGAAACCGAGGAGAAGTTCCTACCTACCATAGAGGAATTAACACTAGAAGCTCAGGTAGAGTTGGAAAATATATAGCTATGTAGAATAATTCCAAAACTACCAGAAAGGGGCGGCATGACCTTTGACATATTGAGTTGAAAGGACAACTTCCAGGCAAGGCAAAATGGTACTCTAGGGAGAAGGTATAGGAAATATTTCCCCACCACATTTAGTAAAATATTTTGGGGACCAAAATCCTCCCAAAATGGGGAGGTATGATCCAAATTGTTTCATTATATAATTTTTTTACCTATCTTTGTACTTCTTGGGTGGAAAAAGTTGGAGGAATGGGATTGTAGGGCCCATTTTAGTTGCAGGTCCTAGTTTGGACATTTGGGGTCCAAAACCTTCTAGAGCCATTATGAGGTGTTAAATGAAATTTTATAGGGTAAATTTTTTGTATGAATAGATTATATCTCCTTGATGATTTTTTTCATACTGATACCTTTCCAATAGTGTGAAAATCATCTCAATAAGAACTTGTATTTATGCCTCCTGCAAGTTGACCTACCTTGTTGACCACCATGGAACTGAGTGGATGCCATGTCAGGCCCATTACTCACACCTGTGGGGATAGCCACGTGCAGACTTTAAAGAATATCTATAAGGTCCAAACCTTATCACTAATAGAGGGTTAATACATGCAAAACTCCTAACCCTTGACGGATATCATGCTATGTTAAATGTTGGGCCAATATGAGGAGAAGGGGTTCCATTCCTTAGCATTATAATTGTTGCATAGTTGAGCATAACATATAGGATTGGATTTTGAGAGCATAACATAGGAGGTGGAGATTTTGCAGAAACCATTTAGGCCATAGTGTCAAAGACAACTCCACTCTGAGTTCCCCCTTTCTTTGTACTTGCATTTCATAACTAAAGAAAAGAGAGTAGAGCATAGGCCTCACCTTCTTGTTGGGTTTTCTATTGTATCGAGTTTCCCATGATACATCTTGTGTACAATTGTGTGGATGGTGTGTTCTTTTTCTTGTTCTTTCATTTTCATATTTTCAGTGAAGTTTCATAAATTTGACCAATAAGCTAGTATTAATAAATTTGAGATCTAAGGAAATAAATCTACATAATAAAATATTTTAGCATAATACAAGATATGTTGTGATGAACTGTTGCAGTGGAATATCCATGGCAATTTACATATTATATCATGAGGCCTTAAATTATAACAAAAATGTGTTAGCTTTTGGGTTACCCTAAAAGTGTTTTCACCTTGCTAGGAGAGTGTTAGGTCTGTTAGCCCCTTGATGATGCTTCATGGACATATGTATGGATTAAATTTGGGTGGATTCTTGACCTTGGTTATAGTGTTGATATGGATCCCTTACCTAGGAGTTTTTTACCCTAATCAACATGATGAATAACCCATTGGGTGCACGCAATGATGATTCAGTTGCTCGATTAGAAGAGGTACCTACCTAGAAGGAGGATCGATATGCACTTGGGGGAGGGAACTTGGCCCTAAGAGCATGGGATCATGTGACGCATACGTTGGAGGTTAGACACTTGAGTTGAGGAACACAATTCATGGAGCTTGGTTGCGAGGAGAAGCATTGGAGCATGGTAATTGTAGTGGTATACATGAAGAAGAAATGGGGTAGATGAAGACTTGTGGCACACAATTAGAGGAAGGATGCCTTGCATGAGGGAACTTGGAAATTTTCATGGATGAGGTAGCTCTAAACTAATAGCTTGTTGGAGAGAGCACCATATTGGAGGAGGGGCATTGGTCCCTAGGAGAATCATGCTCAAAGGGTGTTTCTTCTTGAGGGTTGGATAAATCCTAGTATGACACTTGTAAGTCCTTCTATTATGGAGCGATCCATGTGGGGTTTCCTTGTTGGTTACGTGTATAGACATAAGTCCTTGTTTTCATTTGGCTACACTCACTTATTGTATATAAAAAGGAGATAATTTTTTTATGACATAATGATTATGTATTATGTTCTATCTTTTTAATTTTTTTGGAGAAGTCTTGTAGAGAGAAACATGCAAGTTTTATGATATAAACCCTAGGAGAATACATGGAGAAGGGAGAGACATATTGGATATTTTTGGAGAGTTTTCTCTTGTGAGACACTAGGGTTTGACCTCTGCAATTAAACCCTAGAGAAGAGAATGATGGTAGAGGAAGTGATGATTTGTCTTGTACAACTAACACCTTGGATGATATTGTAGCCTCCTTCTTGTGTGATTCATGGAGGCTAGGGAAAGATAATGGAGAGCCTAGCTTAATGAGTCTTGATCTTGGTGCGATACCTTTCTTGGAACAAGAATTGTTTATTGGACCCTTGATGTTCCATGCAGGTTATAGTACTCATTTTGATGCACGAGTTGAAGACGTAGTGTTTGATGACTCAAACTCTACGAAGGACATGTAGACTTGGAGGGTAGTGCTAGAGTTATATTACCATGTATTGAGGATCTTTGGTGGAGTGACTAGCTTTGGTTGGCAATGATTCCTAGTTATGAGGAGTTCATGGCTAGGGTTTTCTTATGGTTTCTCTAGATAGGGTTTGGAGAGCTTGACTTGCACCATTTTTTTTTATAAATTTGTGGTATGTACTTGTACTTCACACACACACACACATATATATTGTTGTCCAAATTTTTTGTACTTGCAAATTCTAGCCCTAGTTATGCATGTTTATTTGACATAACATAGATGTGAATTGGTTAAGTGATTTTAACACATATCTAGAAGATAAAAGGGCATATTTACTACTATTATAATCCACTGTTATAAGAAATTTCATATATGTTATATGCTTGGAAAGTGTGCCCTAAGTGTTGTATCTCTATGGTGTTGAAATACAATTGAATGCTTTTTTATTTTCTTTGCTCACCTTGTGAAATTGGGTTGAAAAGAAGTGAAATATTGTTGTTGTAGATTTTGTTGTAATGTTAAAAGTTCACAAGAAATTGATCTGGGAAGCCTCATGATTGAGGTGAAATTTTAGAATTTGCATTAATTTCCCAATTGTTGAAATTTCTATATAATGAACATTTAATCATATTCGTTGATATTGAAAAAATGTTGTAAGATATCAAATTTTCTATTGGATCTGAATTTTGTGTCATAGATTGTGCATTTATCCTTTTTCTTGTGAGAATAGAGGTTTTAAAGTTTGATAAAGAGTGTTTTCATAAGAAAACATGCATTTGCAGTAATTTAGGCATATGAAGGAATGACTAAATTATTGGGCTGAAAATATGAAAATTTATTACCTTGAATTATTGATATGAGCGTCATGGGATTGTTGCATGAATATTAGTATGCATAATAAATTCTATATAGGACACTCAATCCCTTTTATGGCCAAGAAAGCAAGGACATTGCAATAGCTAGAGTCATGAAGCTTTTGAAGGACCTTTTGCATCTTTTATACATGCAACATAACTTTAGAAATCTCTTTTGTAAACATATTCATAGACATGCTATAGTATTGTAGTGGGATTAGTTGTTGGTTAATCCTTTCAAACTATTAATTATTTATATTTTCTATGGAAATGTTCAATTGTCTTGGAAACCACACATGTTGAGCTCTTAATTTGTGAGTATGTTATAGGTTAACTTAGTTAATGTGAATAGTGAAATTCATGGCAACCATTTCCTAATATATTAGCATGTAGGCTTCAACAATTTGACATAATTGTGAGTGCATTTTATTAATGTAACTACTTCTAAGTTTTTATTCCAACATGTTTTGTGTGAACACTTCACTCTTTGTCAAGGAGCTAATATGTAACTACTTCTAATTTTTTAGTCCAACATGTTTTGTGTGAACACTTTACTCTTTGTCAAGGAGTTAATTAGAGTTTACAATAAACCCTAATGCAATTGCAACTAAAAGAATCACTCACAACAATTCCTTCAATTAGTCAACTTTAGGATAATTAAAATAACCAATCCCTTGGATAATATAATTTTAACTTGAAATTAATTGTACATATGTCTAAACAAGTTAACTAGCACCATCTTCTCAATGTTTCTTGAAGCATGATATCTTTTCATTTATTACATTGAATAATGAAAGAACATAGAAGATATGCTTTTGTTGTTGTTAGGGGAGAAAATGAAAAGGAAAATCTTAGTTTAGATCAAATAGCTTCCTAGACTCAACCTATCACAACGTATATTCATAAGAGAGACAAGAAAAGTAACATGCACTACTTTTGCTGAGAGTGAATCATGGGCAGGAGAATAAAATCAATAGTGGCAAAAGGACTACATACATGGACCAATGATGTCAACACTAATTATCATGGAGCACAAACACTGCCTCATATGGAACATGTATAATTCTTGAGAGTGCAATTGCTTGAACATTTTTGAATTTATTAAGAAACAACACTTTTTCATTGTTTAGTTATGAATTATATCCAAGAAGGAAATATAGAAGATATTATGTTTTGTTTTTCTTTATTTTTTTTGTTTGTTTGTTTTTATATATTTGAAAAATACATTTTATAAGATATTTTGATCTATACTAGTACATGTTATATTAAAGTGCACTCGTGCATATATATGGTATAAGTGCATTGCAAAAATAATAATAATAAAATTAAACAAAAATTAAAATTAAAATTAAAAAAACAATTTGTTAAAAATTTCGATTGCTCACCTCTGCTAGAAACTTTTGTTCAAAAGGATAAGGGAAAAGTGTCTCCATCAAAACTTCCATCAATTGGCGTTTTCCTTGTAGTGTAGGTGGCTTTAAATAATTCACATTGAAAGTTAACAAGTCCTAGGGAATTATCATTGACCATTTCCATAGAGGCTTTCGTCAACTCAACCAAGGTCAACTCTTGGTCACATAGTCTTTTCTATTCAAGAGACACTTTCCTTAGGATGAAATCAATGCACGTTTGCATGGATAGCTTTCACCCATATACCATACTTTTACAAGTAAACAATATGATAGTATGCTAGACCCTCTTGATGTCCTCAAGATTGGTAAGCCTTCCAAAAGCCATTTTGAGTGCATAGAGATTTTTGGAGGCTTCCTTAATGGCCAAAGTTTTGAAAACATATTTTGTGGGTTTATCCCTAGTCTTGAGCCAATGTGATATTAATCGAATCTAGGCACCCCAAGCTTATAAAAAGTCTTACACCTTCAAAAAATGGTGTATTTTAGGCACCATAGTTTGAAAAACATAAGAAATGATGTTATGTTAATTGACATGAAGCCTTGTCACTTTCCTCCTTGGCCACTTTGTTTTGAGAACACTAGGAAACTACTCATTACTTGACACACCCTTGAATAAAATTTGTGATTCATCCTATCACATAATTCTACCAGTATATCCACCCATCCTCTCCGAGACACTGAGGCATTAGGTTCTATATCCAAAGGATGACCTGAATATATGCTAGGTGTTGAAGGTGTGAAACAATGAAAATGTATGGAGTCCAAGGTATTATGGTTTTACCTTTACCCCACAAGAGAAAAAATTATGGGTTGGTGATCAAAGAGAGTGGCCTCCCTAACAATTTTATTAGTCACATGCCTTCATAGTAAAAAAATAAAGTGTTTGATCCAGATTATTTTGAGAACAAAACGAAGGCATATATATAACAATGAAATATACATAGATATTGCAATAAACACATAGATACAATAATGCACAATTTTTATTAATGAGAGAATGCACATAAACTGTTAAATTACAGAGTGAATGACTTGCTAGAATGGTGGCATCTTATCTCTAAGAAGAGATGTGATGCCTATTCTCATTCACAAGAAGATGATGGAAATTACAATGAGGCTCTAGAGGCATTTTTAACATAAAGAAAATCCAAAACCCTAACCCCGAAAGATGAAACACCAAAATGTTTATGGGCCTCGATGGGGGTACTTGGTACGTCAACTTCACAAGGGTATAACATTTTCATATGATCTCTGTTTTGGGTGCACGATAGCTCATTCGAAGTGTCTATCTGAGGAATACACATTTTTCAGACACACTTTGGGTAAAGCCTACAATGTGATTGTGGCGGGCCCAAAAGACAATATTTAGGGCCTCAAAATGACCCCAGAAGTTTAGGACCCAAAAAGATGTAAAAATATTGCAAAGGTGGAAACCCTTTTTTTGAGCCAGTGGAATGGGTGGGTGGCCACCGATTTCTGCTTGGATTAATACTCCCCCCTTAGGAAGTAATGGTCTGCATTGCGTGAAGATCTAGTGAAATATTTTGCTGAAGTTGAACCTTGGTGAGTTGCTTGCCTTGCTAAAGAAGTTGTCCTGCTTAGCTTGTTGAAGGTTGTTATGAACCTGTTGTTGGAGGGGTTGGATCTATTTAATCAAGCTGGTTGCATGATCTACTAGAGTGTGGCAGGAATCTGTTTGTGAATATGTGTTATCACTGAGAATCACACTTAGACTATTGTAGGTGTAAGCCC
Organism: Picea glauca; assembly: GCA_000966675.3. Taxonomy (NCBI): domain Eukaryota; kingdom Viridiplantae; phylum Streptophyta; class Pinopsida; order Pinales; family Pinaceae; genus Picea; species Picea glauca. The sequence goes on from JZKD02S1611644.1 coordinate 71,794, forward strand.
AGTACCCATTAGAATGTTTAGAGTTGGTTGAGTGATTATATTAAAAAATGGATCAATCTGATAAGGTTCAAAGCCTGCTCTAATGCACAAAATTCCAAAGACTATATTCCATCAAAAAGGGCTATCATAATCTCCAAAAAGCACATATTTGAAAGATGAATAGAAGAAAATGCAGAAAAACATCAAGATGAATAGTCAATTTCACATCAGGCTTGATTGACACATTCATATGGATGGAATTTCATTAATTAGGATCCTTCTAATAAAGAAATAAATATTTTCTCCGAGAAGAGATGCTTCACAAAATACACAGTAAACCATCCACTACATAACTATGCTAACAAAGATGTTGATAAATCCTTTATCAATCAATATTCCATTAGAGCAAGAAGAAAAAGAGAATGGACAAAGAGAGGAGCACACGATGATCTTTGACTACGAAAGAATCCTCCATCCAGATATATAGAGTCTGAGAATTTACAAAATAGTAACATTCTTTTTCCTATCACACCAACCATTTCCTTCTCAAAAGCCACTTCCATATATAGTAAATGATCTCTCTCTACCCTAAGCAGGTAGAAACCAAGGAGATACATAGGATCCTCCTCCATTTAGGAGTCTTGTTACAAAATATTCCAACAAAAACTTAACAAATTCCTATTTTCGAGATCTTGCCTATTGTGATAAATGCCTTTTGAAACATGTCATCCTGATTGATCTGGAGATGGAACACATGTCTCTCATGTCCAAAAAACTGTTAGGAGACCATTTCAAACCTTCCTTGACAGGTGGTGACCTCCCAACAAGGCGAATATCCAAACAATAACCACTACAAGAAATTCCGTAGCGTCGTTGTAAAACAATTATGCACATTCCGTAGTGCCCTTTGTGTGTCTAATATCTCTCTAACCATAACACTTTTTGAAAAACTGAGAGAGGTTTTTTGTTATTTGTTATGTGATGAACAAAAAATGCCTCCAATTTTCAAAAATACCATCTCATTTGTTCATAATACAAGTTTTAATTCAGTCACTCAAAAATTGCAGAAGCGCGACATGCTCTTAGTAGAAACACAATGTGGTCTTTGAGAGGGTGTTTGGAGGCCTGCCCAGAGGATTTTTGGGCTGCAAAATATATGGTTGGAAATATTATGATGTCTTCTACAAAATGGAATCATCAAGTGCTGCAAACACCTTCTCAAAACCATGAAAAAATTACTTGAAGTCAAGATGTACAAAAGTACAGGAACCCTCCTATAACAATTGTATTTTGGTAAATTATCTCAAATTATAATACAATCTTATGTGTTAACATATGGTTCCATAGTAGATGGAATGCTCCCTGTGAGTTGCCAAGAACATGCAGTTCCAGTTTCCTTATCCAATGGGCTATGGAGTCAACTGTGCAACTAATCTCTGAACACTGTCAAAAAATTCCACTTATTCAAGAAATCTAACTGATAGATCTGCTGCAAACTGAAGGAAAGTAACTGCTCGGAAAGTGAGCTTATTTCCTATGCTACCCTACCTCTAATCGGATATGCAACTTTTTTAAGTAAAGGCAGACTTCTATATCATCCACTCAAGTAGTTTCAAAACTGAAATGATCTTGTCCATAGCACTAATCAAAAGGTAATGTCTGAAATATAACAACAGTAATAAAAATCCCTTCAGGAAATAAAACTCACCTGTAAGTGATGGTGAATAAATGTAATCTAAAATGTTCTGATAAGATGAAAAATAAGACCCCAACAAGGCTGCAAATGGATCCTTTAAACCAAGATAAAAAATATCTTGATCAACAGAAAACAATTGTTCATCCATGACTACATCTTTGCTTGAAAACTGATAACCCTCTAGTCTTCTTGTAATCAAATTTTGATCATCGGTAGCAACAACTTTCTCTTTAAAATGATGATCACAAGATGATGATAAAACRTGGTTTAAATCATACTGATCATTATCAGCTAGAAACATGTAATTACCTATGCAATCATCAATTACCTCATGATCAAAATGGTTTGAAAATTGATCGTCAASTTTCCATGCATACCTGTCCATAGAAACATCTTCCAACAYTGAAGAATTYTGATCCRAATCTGAAATATACTTACATCCTTGATGTTGTTCCAAATCTTCTTCATACTCATTGCCTTCATGCTCAAAAACTGAAACAWACTGATAGTTCCCTTGCTCAYGTGCATGCATATTTTCAAAGTAAGTAGGATMTATAACTCTCTTGGAAGCACATATGTTCTCCTCAATTTCTTGGGMATCTTCAAATAAGCATGCTAAGGATGAAGACTTCCTTTCTAACAAGAGAAGGACAARCTCTGAATGTTGAGCCATAATGTAGTATACCATGGCAAYAGTCTTTGTAGGCCAKATCCCCAAAGGAATGTCATGATAAATGTTGTATAACTTTCTATTGAAGACAAACACGACTTTGTCGTCCTCTCTCCTCAAGGCATAAAAATCAGCGAGGTACAAATCAAGAGACTTGTTCTCACGCCAATGCTTTAGAAAAGTATTGGACAATTCGATCTAAGAACCAATTGAATCAACTCTCAAACTCTTAAACCATACTGCAACATCTCTAAACAAATATTTGGAGAAAAACCTCGTAGTAACATCAACATGAACTATCTCAAACTGAACAACAAAATTTTCAAAGGCCCCCAAATGCCTCTCGGCTATTACATGATCCTCTCCAGAAAAACAAGGAAGGTACTCAAGGCAATCAAGAGGATATGGATGAAGGATATATGGCATCTTTAAAGGCTTGAACATATTTATACTGATTCTAGTTTGAAAAGAAGTAGGATGAACATGAGTATTAACGAGCTGATGGCAAGGCTTGATAATAACTGAAGATAATGAGATCTGAGAAGGATTTGAATCACTTTTATCATTCTCATGGTCACGAGGCTTAGTATGTTCGGGAGGGATAGAGATATAAACCTCATTCTTCTCAATAGGAAGAAATGAAGTTTCAAGACCAACCTCAACAACACAAGCAGGATGCACATTTTCTTCTAGCAAGGATGGATATATAAAATAAGGTTGATGCTCATCCAAATAAACAAAGCACAAGATGATCCTCTTTATATGTGAAGGGAAAATAAAAAATGAGCTGATAAAGAACAACAAAGTTCATGAAGAAAGCTCATAAGATGATATATGGTCATCCCCTTCTTCCCCTTCATCTTTCTATCAATAGGATCTTCCCCGGTGGATTCTTTGATTATGGAGTCACCAAGTATATTATTACAGTCAATTTTCTGTATCCCTCTCTTGTCTACCATCAAGAGTTGGATCTATGTCGTTCTCCCAGGGAAGCTAGCTTCACACTTCGTTCCCTGGCAATAGCGCCAAAAATGTTAGCACTGAGAATCACACTTATACTATTGTAAGTGTAAGCCAAGTACCCATCATAATGTTTAGAGTTGGATGAGTGATAAAAATGGATCAAACTGATAAGGTTCAAAGCCTGATCTAATGCATGAAATTCCAAAGACTATATTCCAACAAAGAGGGCTATCATAATCTCCATCAAGCACATATTTGAAAGATGAATTGAAGAAAATGTAGAAAAAAATCAAGATGAAAAGTCAATTTCACATCAGGCTTGATTGACACATTCATATGGCTGAAATTTCATTAATTAGGATCCTTCTAATTAAGACTAATATATTTGCTCCAAGAAGAGATGCTTCACAAAATACACAGTAAATCATCCAATGCATAAATCTGCTAACAAAGATGTTGATAAATCCTTTATCAATAAATATTCCATTAGAGAAAGAATAAAAAGAGAATGGAAAAAGAGAGGAGCACAAGCTGATCTTTGACTACACAAGAATCCTCCATCTAGAGATACAGAGTCTGAGAATTTACAAAATAGTAACAGTGTTTTTCCTGTCACTCCAACCATTTCCTTCTCAAAATCCACTTCCATATATAGTAAATGATATCTATCTACCATAAGGAGGTTGAAGCAAAAGAGATACATAGGATCCTCCTCCATTTAGGAGTCTTTTTATAAAAGATTCCAACAAAAACTTAACAAATTTCTATTTTTCAGGATCTTGCCTATTGTGATAAATGCCTTTTGAAACATGTCATCTTGATTGATATGGAGATGGAACACATGTCTCTCATGTCCAAAAAAATATTAGGAGACCATTTATAACCTTCCTTGATAGGAGAAAACCTCCCAACAAGGAGAATATCCAAACAGTAACCTCTACAGGAAATTCCGTAGCGTCGTTGTAAAACAATTATGCACATTCTGTAGTGCCATTTGTGTGTCTAGCTAGGTGATTCCGTAGCACCCTTTGTGTGTCTAATATATCTATAACCATAAAAATTTTTGAAACAATGAGAGAGGTTTTTGTTATTTGGTATGTGATGAACAAAAACCTCCTCCATTTTTTAGAAATACCTTCTCATTTGTTCATAATCCAATTTTTAATTAAGTCACTCAAAACTTGCAGAAGCGCAACGTGCTCTCAGCAGAAACACAATATGGTATTTGAGAGGGTGTTTGGAGGCCTTCCTAGAGGATTTTTGGGCTGCAAGAGATATGGTTGGAAATATTATGATGTCTTCTACATAATTGAATCATCAAGTGCTACAAACACCTTCTCAAAACCCCTGAAAAGCTGACTTGAAGTCAAGTTGTCCAAAAGTAGAGGAACCCTCCTATAGCAATTGTATTTTGGGAAATTATCTCAAATTATAATACAATATTATGTGTTAACAAGATGTACTAGGAATATCTTGTGCTATTATACAATATTATTGATTTGCTTCTTCTAGATAGAAGGGCCTTGGGCTAAGGCTGTAGTGGTTGCAATGTCCTTCTCTTCTAACTAGGTTGTGAAGAGGCTAAAATTTGTGGTATGTGAGATTACTTTGCGACATTGTTTTATCGGTACAGTAGTTAGAACTACCTCTGGTATACTATAGGGATGACCCCCAGAGTAACAATGATTCTATGGGGTTGATACTCATAAACAACATGATACATCCACATATATGGTTGGCCTAACAAAACATCATAGACTTCTAGTGGGGAAAAATCACACAGTACTTCATCCTTGAAGGGCTTGATGTCGTATGACAAACGACACTGTCGGCTGACATGAATATCTCGTCCTTAGTGGAGCCATTCAATGTTGTATGGGTGCAGGTGTGGTGTTGTCGGAAAATCCAACTTCTTGACGACCTCTATTGAGATGAGGTTCTTCTGGCTTCCGCTATCAACAATAAAATGCAACATGTTCCCATTCACCCACATCTGTGAATGGAAAAGGCACTCCCCCTCATCAGGGTCCTCTGGTTCTTCTAGTTGGATTGTTGTGGTTGTGACAATAGTAGTGTGTTCTGCATCAATTATCTATCTCCTTTTATTATTTTCTGAATCAGAGTCTGAGTCGGGGCTTTGCTCTATTTCTTTGAGCTCGACCACCAATGACTGTTTCAGGAAACATTCATCGGTGTTGTGCCAAGGTATTTTGTGGAAGTCACACCACTTCCCAGTTTCCTTCTTCATCTTCCCAATTCCCTTCTTTTCTTTTGGCTTCGTATGGTTGTCTTGAGGTTGATTGTTCTGTGATTTAGGTCCACCTTTACCATGATTTCGTCGTTGCGGATTTGCAGACCCAAATTCCCGCTTGTTCTACTGCTTAAATTTCTGTTTGATTTTGACAACATATCTATAAGCGGATCCTAGTGATGATATGGCCATAAACTCCATTTCATATTGGATGTACCTGTGTAGAGCCCCGTGGTATTTCAGAACTAGATGTTTCTTAGATTCTTTGATACCCAACTTGGTGTGAAAGGTATGGAAGGTATTTGTGAAATACAACACTGTTTGGTCCCGCTTTTGATGTAGCATGGTCCATCTCATGTACTCATCATCATAGTTTCTCACAAGGAAATATTTCTCCTTGAATGCATCTATAAAAAAATTCCAAGTGGGCTCGACCCCAAATATTCCACACTCCTCTGTGGAATTTTTCTCCCAGTAAGTTTCCCACCAATGTTTGACATGGGGGAAAGAATTAAAGAGTGCAAAGGTGATCTTTTCTCTATCGAAAAAATTGTGAATAGAGAAATAACCTTCTAGCAAATTTAACTATTTTTCCAAAGCATTTGCATTGTTATGAACTTCAAATATGGGAATATAAAAATTAACTTGTACCTTGAATGGGGTAGCGTCTCCAAAGCCACTACTTGACGAAGACATGCATGTTATTGTTGACAATTGTGGAAGGATTTGGTAAAAGTTATCCAACATCTCATTCCTCTGTTGCGTGAGGGATTTCATGAGCAACAACTTGATAAGATATTCTTCTCCCCCGTCTCTCTTCTCTTCTTCCATGGGAGGCCACTTAGGTTGGCGAGAGTGGTTATCCTCAAGGGAAACTAGCTCGAGACTCAACTCTCTATACCCTGACCTCGTTGGGGACATGCATAAGAAACAAAAAGGAGTAGCCTTCTTTGATACCACTGATTCAAATTATTTTGAGAATGAAGTGAAAGCAAAGATATAACAATGAAATATATAGAGATATTTCAATAAACACGTAGGTACAATAATACACAATTTTTATTCATGAGAGAAAGTAAAAAAACTGTAAAATTACAGAGTGAATGACTCACTAGAATGGTGGCAACTTATCTCTAAGAAGAGATGTGATGGCTATGCTCATTGACAAGAAGATTATGGTAATTAAAATGAGGCTCTAGAGGCCTTTTTAACATAAAGAAAATCCAAAACCCTATCCCTAAAAGATGAAATGTCAAAAGGTTTGCAGGCCCCGATGGGGGTAGTTGGTATGTCAACTTCCCAAGGGCGTAAATTTTGCATACAATATTTGTTTGGTGTACATGATAGATTATTTGAAAGGTCTATCCAAGGAATACATATTTTTCTATCACACTTTGGATAAATCCTACAGTGTGACCGTGGTGGGCCCAAAAAATGTTTTTTAGGGCCTCAAAACGACCTTAGAAGTTTAGGACCCGAAAAGATGTAGAAAAACTGCCAAGGTGGAAACCCTTGTTTTGAGCCAGTGTAATAGGTGGGTGGCCACCGATTTCCACCTGGATCAATGTTATGTTTATAAAGTATGGATATGTTTAACCATTTTAAGACTTTCATTGCCAAACCTAAAATTCAACTAGGTGAAGCACAACTCATAGTAATCAACTTTTTGATACTTGTTAGGGTTTTACATGTGAGTTCTGGATTTGAGGCCATTCTAAGTTGTATGATCTCTTTGCGAAATTCATATCATGGTTTGTGCCCAATTTTTCACCATGGGAGGCTACAATGTTAAAATCTACACACAAGAGCCAATCTACCTCAGGGAGGTATTTTTGTGAACCAATCCAATAACTTAGCTCTAACATCAATATCATTCAATGAATATATATTTGCAAGGCCTAAAACCTTGTTGTCTAAATTGAGGATGACCCACATTACACTGTTGGATGGGTCATGACCTTGGTCAATAATATATACATAAAATTTAGGGAGATGAAGATAGCTTCTCCACCATCCTTGTCTCCATGCTAGGTATTGAAAATAGATGAACTAGAACAAATATAATGACCTTACTTACAACTTTGATAAATACATGTTCTTTTAGGTCTTGAGAAAAAATGACTTTATGGAAATATGCTTCTTATGGAAAAGGATAAATAAGCATTGGGACTGATGTTAGATTAACTATTTGAGGGGATTTGATATGTGTTCTAAGAAATCCCAAAATTTCATTGGCAGTGTTGGGAAATTGACCTGAACATACTTGAAAACAAGGGTATTACAACACATACAATGCCCCACATAACCAGTGTGTTGGAAATATTTTTTTCATTTATGTCAAAGACAGGGGGAGACTACAAATGTCCAAGATAAATATTTCAAGATGGAGATTGTTGGGAATGTTGTTTTTGTATTTTTTATGCTTAGTTTGGATACCCTATCTTTGAAGGTATTTTTACTCTAAATACCTAACTCAAATGGGAGAGTAGGATATATGGTTGAAAATATAATTCGAAGACCTTTCCAATGATATATGGAATTCCCTCTAACTCCATATGAATGAGGAGATATGAAATATTATGTCAGGTCAACCCAGCGAGAAAGTACAGGTCAACCCAACAAATTTTACAAGTCGACCTCATACGTGAATGCATAAAATCTATAAATATACGATAGGTGTGCACATTTGAAGTGTATCCAAGCAATAAGAGCAAGTACAAGTGTATAGAATATATCCAAGGTGCGCAAGAGGAATTTTCTTTGAATTTTAAGGGTGTGCTATGAAGGAATAAGGTATATGATGTTGCAAAGTGCATTTTTTTGAGGTTGTGATGTTGCATTTTGAAATTGTAATTGGGAATGATACTATGAGGTTTGCAAGGGAATGAAGAATAAATATGACTTAGGTTTGAATCTATGTCTAGGGTATGATGATGTTATGAATTGCATGAAGTATGAAGCATGTAGGTGAAGTTAGAAGTACTATGTGTACGAGGATCTTAGATTGCTGCTATATAGGTTTTACTGAGTTGGTGCTCAACTAAGGATATTGGTGTCTCTAGTAGGTCGATTGCTACACGATATCTCACTGAGTTGGTGCTCAACTGAATAGATTGGTGTTTCTAGTAGGTTGGTGTAGCACCACTTTTCACTCACTACTATGTAGGTGTTACTACGCGGAATAACAACATTCTCACTCACAATTAATCACATGCATTCAAAACAAGTTAAACACATTCAACACAGAGTAAGCATATGATTTACTGCCATAATCAACAATCAGTACTATTTAACATCAATTCATATACACAGCAAAATACATGATGATTATAATACACAGAGATACATAAACATAATTAAAGCATCATCTGGTACTTATCTTTGAACAGTGGTAGATTCCACCAACCAAGTGCAGGCCTTCCATGAAACTCCCAACCTTAGACTGCACTGCTCATCAGCTTAACAGTGGGTCACCCCCAAGCTGGGACTAAGCTCCACCCCAAGACAAGGAATCCTAGGCTAGGCTGAGGTTACATGGAAACAACACACAAACCACAAGGATGGGATTCTCTCCCAGGAACCTCTCATGCTCACTGCCCATAGACCCTCATTCTCCACATGCCTATTCCACCCCAGGAGTATACACCTTCTTTGTCACCTAGACAATTTTTTGGCTGCTAACCTTCCTTGCCTTGGGTTACAGCAACAGGACGGACCAGAAGTCTCCGGGCTTTGTGGCAGCTACAAGGTTCCTTCTAGGAGTTCTCTCCTTCCTCTGTACACTCTCTCTCCTGGAGAGAGTGTTTCTCCACTGGCCAACAAGCCACATGCAGTCCAGCACTGCGTGGCCACAACAATCAACAGGGAAAACTGACGCGGCTTTCCCACAGGCTCAACAATGGCCGAATGGCTCACGGTCATGACTTTGGGATAGAGACCCCACGCACAGGCTCGATCTCAGATATAGGACACACACAGATTCTCTAGATGAACACAGATGTTAGAAAAACAAGACCACGGAGCAATAAAATAAAACAAATGCAGAAACAAAAAGCACAGAAGACACACAATACAAGAGAGACACAGATTTACGTGGTTCACCCAGTGTGGGCTACGTCCACCAGAGAAATTTCCAGGTCCTTCCTTTATTATTATCCAGCAAATG
>JZKD02S1611644.1:98860-110779 GCA_000966675.3 Picea glauca
CCAACACTCTAGATCCCTCAAATGTTATAAGTCAAGAAGAGACTCCTTGGTGACTACCTTGTGGGGATTCACATTGGGAACATGAATTCCCAAGTAACAATGGGGAACTCAATCATATGGATTTCTTTGATACCATAAAATATATATTTTCCATATCTCCCCAATAGTGCCTCAATATTACACCAGAACAACCCAAGGAAGGAAAACAAGAAGAAGCCAAGGGGGATATGATGGAGATCATAAAAAAAATGGATAAGAAATCAAGGGAGAATCTTAGGAAGAAGGAGTTACAAGTGTATGAAAGACAAATAAGTGTGCCTCAAGATCCTCTTGGTGACCGTAGGTTACCTCAACCAGGGCCTCCTCCACCACCATCAAACAATCTTCCTCATAATTCCACTTTCCCAAAGACTAGTGACATTGACTTGAATATTGACATAAATGGTATCTTGGAAAAAATAAATGTATTTGTACCTCTAAAAAAGATCATTAATATTCCTTCGTTAAGAAGAAAAGTTGAGAAGTTATTTATAGTACATGGTGAACTTGTAAACCCTCCTATAATGATGCAAGAAAACCATTTCATACCACACTATGATGAGCACCCACCTTTCTACATTTCCTTGCAATTGAACAATAAACACTTGAACAATTGTATGATTGAATCAAGAGTGTGTGAAAATTTCATGGCATTGAAAGTAACGAGACAATTAGGTTTGGAAGTCATAAGGCCTTACATAAATGTCTCTGAGATTGAGTCCAGGGCTATTCCTATGCATGGTGTGATAGATAAATTGAAGGTCCGCCTTGACCGATATACTGAGATAGTTTTCCTAATGGACATTGTGGTCATAGATGTTCCATATGTTTTGAGAATGCTTTTGTCTAGAAAATTTGTTGCAATGTTGGGTGGTATTTATAGATGGATTTGACCTATGCTACTATACCCATGGATGATGGAAGGAATTCTCACCTACCCAACTTACCAATGGAAAAAAATCACGTTGAATAAATTGACCTTGACCCTAAAACCAAGTATCTCCCTAAGAATCTCAAGGAATATCTTATGTACTTTCTCCTAGATGACCTCCCTTTCGCCCAAGGAGAATATTTCTATGATGTAGTATGGCCTAAAAGGGAATATTACCAGCAACAACTAGACAGGTACAAAGAAAAAGAATTTGGCTCCTTTAATGATTCCTACTACTTATCCACGTTGCATGGAAGGAGACGTCCACTACCCATTAGTGGATCCCCTTATCAAGCCCCATCATGGGGAAGAGACTTGACTTCTTGAAACTAACATAGATCAGTGTAAGCTAGGTAGGCATTTGCATCTTTCATTTCATTTGTATATATGTTTCATCTTGCACTCATGCTAGTATAAACTTTCTTATATCTTGTATATATTGCGTTATCATTTGTACATAATGAATACATGTTAGGAAATTTCACTTGATCATTGAATATCATTTCTATATCATTTTATAGTTTAGTGAACATTTTCTTTTCAATATGGTTATGGATTTATCACTAATGTTGGTGGATCACATCCACTAACATATACTTATAAATGGTGTTTTCATTTAAATTGGGCGTATGATTGAAGGTCTTGAAAAACCAGAGATGTTGAGGTTCTCATGCGCTCTACAATGAAAAAATGTCCCATGTTGGTGCCAAATGTTACCCCCCATGCCTAGGAGTAACTAGAGGAGATCATGTCTCATGGAATGCAGTGGAGAACATGATCTTGGCCATGATGATGATCAACATGTACACATATGGCATCCCAATAGCCCCCTCATTCACCTTTACAACTATATGTAGACCAAGGATCATCACATCCAAGAAACGCATGGTATGGGAGATGGTAAGCCATTGTCACCATGAGGTATGTTAGTTCTTCTTTCATGCAAAGTGTTGTTCTTAATTTGTCGAACATGTGGATGAATATCTTTGGTTGAAGTTGGATAATGGATCACTAGAATGGGAAATAGTGTCAGTTTCCTTGTTTCACCTTGGTGATCAATTTCTATGCCCTAGTTCCATGTCGTTGTCGCCCAGGGAAAAAGAGTACTACTGGAGGGCCCTCACAAGGGACGTTCTGGGTTCGTACCCAGGATGTTGTGACTTTATTTTTAGGATATTGGAACGTGTGATGGAAAACAATGGGTCATCTAGTGACTCACCACCCTCAGACATCAACTCTCACATCCTCAGAACCTTGAACGACAAACACATGGGCTTGGTATTACCATATTCATTCATGATGGCACACAAATGGGTTGGAAGCCCATAGGTTGGGAATAGTACCCCAGAGCTCATTCTTCACTAGGAGCAGGGATGCTGCAGTAATAGATAGTCAGAGACATTAAATAGACGAGTTTCAATTCCCCATGACCTAGATGTAGCACCTAGATCTTGGAAGCTACCCCTATTTTGGTGATGGCATCACTTTATAGTGTATGACATAACTAGGGTTTGGTGCACACATGGATGGTTGACATGAAATGGGGTGAGGAAAGGCATCTCTTTCTACCACCTTTCTTTGTATTGGTTCCACATGGAATTTGGAGGCCCCTTCCTTGCCCAATAGGGATTGATATCACACATGTGGCCTCCTGTGATTTATTTTATGCATTTTAGCATTTGTAAATGGTTAAATGAGGGGTCGTCCCGACTTAAAAAATAGTTATGTTATTCTCTATGGGATAAAACACTAGCCTATGCTCGTATATAAAGGCTAGTGCTCATGTCATTTGAATCATCATCATTCCTCACCATTGAAAGGTGCTACTTCTGAAATTTCCAACCCTTGTGGGTTACTAGCTCTTTGTCTCTCATGCACTATGCTTGGAAAGGATATTTTATTTGGATGGATATTTCTATAATTATGGTTAAATCCTCTTGGTTCCTTGGATGAAGTAAGTTAATTTCTTCAATTCTCTATTATTCTATTAATGTTTATGGTGAAATTGCTATTTTGTTGCAAGAAGTCTTGTCTATTGAAACCCTGAGAGAGGAGCATAAGTGATTCTTCCTCACACAAAGTCTCATTTATCTAAATTTGGTTAATTTTCCTTGCTAGGGTTAGAACCTAAATACTTAAAGTGCTATCACTTTAGGATTTTATCCCTATATAATTGATCTTTGACCTAGTTGAAGCTACAATAAGTGAGGAACAATTTTTAGGGCCCAAACATGCTTGCACTCTAGACGTCCTTCTCCTCAAGATTTAAAACCTAAGGCCCAAATTTGATTTCACCTTAGGGTTTAGATCCTACCTCTTGGTTTCAAGTAGATCAACCTTCAAGCTTGGTTGCATTGGAAGACTCCATAACCCTAGAAAGGCACTAATCTTGAATCAACTCTTATGGTGAATTGATTGATAAACCTATCTGTAAAAAATATCAAGCATTCTACTAACTACACTAACTATAACCTTATAAAACTCACTATATTACTTGCTGACGTTATAAAAGTTTTCTACAACCATCTAAAACTACATTAATTTGTTGCATACACTCATTTAAAAGTGGCTTAAATCACTCAAAAATTTCTTCTAACAATTAGATTAATTTTCATGGTCAATTGTGGTATTTATGAGAACTAATTATTGTTGCTATTACAAATTACTTATTATTGTTGTAAGACTGGTTTACTGCTGCAGTTTGCAACAACCGTATAAATCTAACTTGTCTTATGTCTAAAAGAGGTATTTATTCCATAATTTAGCTTGGAATTTTTTATATATATGGTGCAAAGTATTCTTGTTTTGGGAAGGTACCTCAAACTATCTCACAACCTCTTCTTACTTGATCTAGACCAACCATTTGGTTACCAAGATAGGGGGCGGTAGGCTTGGCTACTGAACTTGCTATTTTATCCATTGAGGTCACCAGAGAATCCTCCCTTGTGGTGGACCTCTTCCATCACTAAAATGAGGGAAGATCCTTCTAAGGTGAAAGTGGTAGTTTATTCCACAGTTACGCAAGATTTGGGGATCTTGTGGTGGGATTTGCACAAGTACAAATCCTTCTATAACATTCCCCTCAAGGGTTTCCAAATTAAATGGTGTACTATGATTTGTGTGTACATGCATTTACTATTTTAAAGTTAATTAATTCTCATTTAAAGTAAAAATTATCTTATACTAATTCACCCCCCCCCCCCTCCCAGTATAAGCATAATTTCAACAATTGGTACTAGAGAAGTTTCTTTTGGAAACAACCTAGGAAGGAAAATATTGGGAGAACACATAGCTAGTCAAGAGGAATTCCTCTTCATGGTTATGGATACAAAGTCTACTAATATAGAAAATGAAGAAAATTAGAAAGAAAAATCAGATTCAGAAAAAGGCAACACGCTAGTCTATCATGTGGAATTTTTCAAGAAACCCTCATTATCCAATTCCCCGTCATTTTACCAACAATGGAAATCATTACTGCGAAAAAGGTGCTCGTAAGTACTGTTGGAAAGGAGATGCAAAAATAAATAAAAAAATTGTGACTTTATGGTTGATGGAATACATCAATGTGGCAACAATATAGAGTGTGTAGTCTGTCAACGATCCTACGATATGGAACAACACATTTGTCAGATTCAAGACACACTGATCGATAATGTCTGCTTGAGTGTTGACACACAAGAGTTCCAAGTTTTATCAAAAATGGGACTGAAGGGCGCAAACCATCCGTTAGAATACCATTGTGCCTTTGACAAACAAAATCAAGTCGTATGTTCGATGCTCATATAATAAATTAAAAAAAAAATCAATTTGCATTGGACATAGGGAGCAAATATATGTGTTAGATTAACAAGTCGAAGAGGTTGAGCCAGATGTAGATAAAAATGTTCTCGATATATGATGATATAAAGGATTATTATTAGGGTTTCTATTATTGCAAAAAACCCTAATCCAATCTTTTTAGAGCTTCCACATCTAAAAATCCACAGTCACACTTAAGAAATACATGTTTTTCTTTTAAACCCTAATTTATGCACTTGTGCAGAAATGCATGCCCATATATTAACACATCTGCAATTTGAGTGATTCAAGTTTCGTAGGGTGTCTTAGATAATTTTACACCTATATACATATTTATATTTTCATTTGCAAACATAAAAGTGGCTTCTATGTAAAGGGAAAAATTCCTTGTAAATTGAGAGACCAAAAGAGTAGAAAGTGACCTAATAGAAATGCACTCTTATGCTTCTATATAGCTCCAAATTTAGTTATATAAGTTTTTGGGTAAATTTAATAACATTCTTAATCTAAATATATCATATAGAGTACATTTTATAATGACCAAGGACTTCTTCCTTTAACCAAGATTCCAAACCTTTGGTAAAATGGAGGGAAAAACCGTCTTACTGTAAAATGCACACCTATGACTCATATGACATCCAAATTGAGTGGTTCAAATTGTGGAGTTTGTTTTTTATCATTTTACATCTATTTATACTTTAATTGTGAATTTTGAAACCAAAATCCCTTTGCTCTACATAAAGGCTAAAATTTTCCTTGTAAATGCAAAACAACGCATAAAGGGAAAAATGCATTAAAATGCATGAAGAAGAAAAATCGATGTATGGTGTTGTTAATTTACAAGTTACAAGTTACATGACTATTGATTTGTTTTAAATTGTAAATAATGCATATTATGGTGATTTTTGTGCCAGGATTCACAAAAATGCAAGCCTAGGTCTTTACACACCTCCAATTTGAGTGATTCATGTTTATGAGGGCGTCTTAGATAATTTTATACATGTCTACATATTTAGATTTTCACTTGCAAACATAAAAGTGGTTTCTATGTAAAAGAGGCAAAGTCTACCTTGCAAATTGAGAGAACAAAACAATTGGAAGTGACCTAATGGAAATGCATGCTCATGCTTTTATATAGCTCCAAATTTAGTGATCTAATATTTGGGTTGAAGTTAATAACATTCAAAATATATGTATTTCATTTGGAGTGCATTTTAAAAATACTAAGGACTTCTATCTTGAACCAAGATTCAAGACCTTTTGTAAAATGGAGGGTAAAACCATTTTATTGTAAAATGCATGCCTAAGACTCATATGACTGCCAAATTGAGTGGTTCAAATTGTGGAGTTTGGATTTTATCATTTTACATCTATTCATACTTTAGTTTGCATTTTATCATTTTACATCTATTCATACGTGAGTTAAATGGCCTCCTTTGCAAATCCTACAAAGGAACTTGGGATTACATCTTATACATCGTATGAATGCCCCCAACATCACTCACAATGGTTGGTGACATTCTCTTAGCATGACTGGAAGAGGTTGGTGGTTCATTGCCCACATGATGTACATAGGTTGGTGATGATTCCCCAACATGGTTGATCAAGGTTGGAGATGTGATATCAATATGACTCATGGTGACTAGAGTTGTTCCCCCAACATGAATTGTAGCATCTAGACTGGAAACAACAGTTGGTTGCGGAATTTGAGACCAAGGTCTTGGGAAAGACTCATTTTGAGAAATTGCAGACTAGGAAGGATCCCGGTATACACCCTGTCCCTGCCTGTAAAGGTAGTATCCTTTGCCTAATTGATCCATAAAGGTTTGTAAATACATCATCATCGAAGAAGATGTTTGCAAAGAGAGAAAGGCGTGACATGGGTTACTCAAGTGAGGATATATATTTCCCCCATAAGAAGGGATTCCGTGGAGGGGGTAGCCCATACCATAAAACTGATTTCCTCCATATGAAATATCAGAGGATAGATGGAGGTCTGTCATGGAAAATGTGTTCATGGGAACTGACATATCTGATGAAGGATATATGGACGGGGTGTAATAAGCATAATAACCACCCATTTGAGACTTTTCTCCTGGAAGAGTGAAGCTAGGATTGGATTCTTAAGAAGGGAGATTCCAACCTCCCACAGTGAGAGTCGGTTGAGGGATATGACTCCCATCAAACGAATATGTAGAAAAAGGAGCCATCATGCCCCTAGATACAAAACTAGGATTCATATAAGCATGCGAGCGAGGGGATGGAAAAGATGAAAACATATTTGGCACATCAAGAGGAAGATGATTAGAGACCCAACGTATTGACTAAGCATCATGATTCTTCATACCATTATGAAACACAGATGGATTCGTTCCCATGAAATGAGAGAATGTCATGGGGGAGGTAGTGCTAAATAAGGGAGTCAAAGGGACTCCACTATCCATGATAATGAAAAATCACGGTGAAATAAAAAATCCTAAGGTCAACTAATAATCAAAGAGCACACCAAAATAAACAAAACACCAATAGGTACACAAACATGATAAAGTGGATGAAAGGGGCCTCCCTCCCTAAAGTAGGTATGCCTCGCCTAAGAGGGGCCTGAGACTCCCTACCAAATATTAGAGGTATCAAAATCAGTTATAAGAGCCCTCGTGGGTTTAACAACTAGTCGGTCAGATCCCCCCAGAGAGGTAATCCTCCATAAATGTTGTGTCTTGTCCGACCCTTATTTGACCCAGGGTACCTGTAGAATAACCCCTGCAAGTAACCTATGGGGTACCTACGTCAAGAAACTAAGCATCCACGATATAACTGATGCACAGAAGAACAATCGTAAGTTAGGTCTACTGTATGGACAAAGTAACAAAGCTTGAAACCTCTGAAGCACCGCCTCTCATAGAGGTAAAGGAACTAGCAAGATCCCCATATACGAATAGATCCCCATAAATACATCTGATACTAAGAAGGTATTGGGGGGATATCCCCTCAACCAACATCATGCAACCTCGTGCTTAACTATGGTGTAATAAGAGCCTCCTGATGTCACCAATTATATAATGGATTTCACCACTCCCTTAGTCAAACACATATATTGATTTAATATCCTTGGATAAGTTTACTCACAAAGTCCTATTCCAAGGCTCTAAATCCTAAGCTAGTTTGTGCACCCTAGAAAATAAAATCGTTTCTAATCAATTTTAATTTATCAATGTTTCTTTTAGTGGTCTTGCTTACTCAAAAAGGTGCGGTAGTGAAATTGATGATGTTATGACTCAGCAAGTAAAATAAATGAATATAAATAACATGCCAAGTCGTAACTTCAATTCCCAATAAATAAGAAGCTTTTCAATATGCAATTTTAAATTTAATTATGCAATTCAAAATAAAATGCAATTTTTCTATACATGTACTAAGATCAATGATAAGAACCCAAAAGATCAATTGCCAATAATGCAAAATGATTAATATTTTTGTATTTTCAATATAAAATAATGAAAATGCAAGGATTGAAAAATAGCTTGATATAAAGATTCTACTGAATGCAATCAAAGACAAACCAAGTAGGATATCAAGAAGAAAACACCCAACCCAAGATGCAAGGACAATCAATGAAAAGGATGATGAGAAAGGCACCGCCCGAAAATTCAACCAAAGAAAGGTTTCCTATCATTCTACAGGAACTTAACAATCATAACAGAGACCTAAGAAGACTCAAAAACCCTCAAAACTTACCCAACAAACATCAAACTCAACAACCAAACATACAAGAAAGATGTACGCGACTGTTCAGGAGAAAACTGCGTATATACGCTTCTTGCAGAAGGACAACACACGTATGTATGTGACTGTTAGGTAAAAACCTACGTATATGTATTCAAACACTATCAAGTCAAGGATAAGGCTAAGAAACTCAGACTCATAATGAATAGAGGCTGTCAAGCAATTAGACAACAAGAAACTCAATATAAACGAGAGAAATCAAAGGAGAAAAACACTCCAAACCTTGAAAAAAAGATTTGATCCCTAGTATGGTTGCCAATTATATTATGAGGAAAACATATCTATGGCATGGGATAAACCACAATAGATGGAAATGACTGCATAAATCTACTCTAATTCCATGTATGTTATATTAACAAATATGTTAACTAGACATGATACATAGCCTACCTCATCCAGATGTTTGATGAAGTCCACTGTTGAGCACTCGACTCAAAGCGGTACACCTGCAAATTGTCCTCAACAACCAAGAAACACAAGGATATGGTGATAATATATAAATTTATCACATTAAATAACATAGTCCATCAATATTCATAACAAATATGGCCATGGAATGACAATTCAAATATTTGCAAGACGTTAATTGGACGATAAAAGAGTATTTCTATTAAAATGTAATCAATAGAAGTGAATGAATTACAAACTTCCATGTCGGCATGGTTTGGAACCGAGAAACTAAGTTCGTTCCAGCTGGCGCTCCACCACTTCAATCCTCTACCAAAGGCAAACTCATATAAGAGAGACAATGAGGTTCTCAATCAAGTAGGGAAGAGCTTGGGGGCTGAACAATGTGTTTAGACTTAAAAGGACAAAGGGATGCAGACTCAATATGAAGTGAACAATTTCTCCAGAGTAAATTTTCTCTCAAAGTTGAATTCTTCTCTCCTTTTCCATAGCTCAGATATGGCCCTTTAATAGCCTTCAAATGGAACTGAAGGGCCAAGTCGAAACGGTTCCAGTATATGGAAGTTCAAGGATCATGTATCCCGTGACATGACATGGAAACTCGACATTGTTTTTTAATTTTTGGGAAAAAAACTGATGTACACGGGTTGTAATGGTGCAACCTGTGTATACACATGTTGTATAGTATTTAGGGTGAGTATATGTGGAAAAATATCATTTTTATCTTTGGGATTTGAAAAAAGGTACTTCAACTCTACATAGGGAAATGGAAAAAGGCCTTCTAAGCAAATTTGCATAGGGTGAGGCAAATCTTGTTGTAACACCATAACATTGTATACATCGTTCTATCCATACCTTCATCCAAACAAGATTGTTTGCAATGTATAAATGTAGTGCATTCCACTCTCGACCAACTATATGAAAAAATAACAATTCATCAATCATTAGGTACCATGGCAAAGCTTAATAATTGATGGAAGAATAAAAATTAAATAGGTATGATATAGATAAAAACGAATAAACAAAATTAATGTGGATCTCTACGATCTAATTACCTTTCACTTTCCACATTCTAACTTTCCCCAACATGACCTCCCCTTCAAATTTGTTGATGAGGTTGACATCCCAAATGAGAGGCACATTCATATTTGTTGCTAATTTAGGAATATACTGACTAATATACACCAAAGATTGATATACCATATAGCCCTCCACCATAGAACCCTTAGGACATGCTATTTGTCAACAAAGGATTTCAATGATTTCAAATGCCTCTCCACCATCCACATTGACCTTGTGTGTACAGGTCCACACATTTCAATCTCCTCAAATTGGTGTATGAGGTAGTATTCTTGTGCATTGAAAAATTTTAGAGGTAGGTACTTTTTCGTTTCACACATTAGGCGAGGAAGTTCTCTCCTCCAATACTTTATATATTCTTTATGGACTTCTTTATATGACAGCCACCTACACAAAGGAAAATCACATGTTTAAGTATATACATTGCAAGTAAAACACATGTGAACAAGTCTTGCAACAAATATTTTTCATAGAAATCATTACTTACCTCATGTGTTTGTCAAGATCATATATGACTTGTTTTATGTTGTTGTCAAAGTTGTCTGGAAGAGATAGAGGTAGAACATATTGTAACAAAAAAGGAATCATTATAAAAATTAGAGGTAAAACATATTGTAACAAAAAAGTAAACAAAAAAATACCAAAAATATGTATACCAATACAGAAATATAACAAAATAATTATTGTAAAGAAGGTATGCTAGTCACGAGTTTTTACCCCACCAAATTCACCTTTCTTCGTGAAGACTATTTATGTTTGAAGCAAATCCCGTGGGAAATTTAATTTTCCTAATGAAGTATTTTACAACATTTCTTTGTTGTTATGTAAATAACCATGGAAGACTATCTTGATGTCCATCACTATTTGAATTAATCATGTTTTTCATTGCATGATTGGCTTCTTGAATGCCACTACAAATTTTGACAATTGTTTCTTTGTCACTCCTTCCATCTAAGATTCTCTATAATGTTTATGTTACATTCTTCCCGATATGAATTTTATCAAAAAAATGGGTTATTTGTAGGTGCTCATAGTAGGGAAACTTGTTGAATTGTATAGGGTATGTTTTCATTCCTCATGAAATCCCATTGATGCCTTGATGACATTTATGAAAAACAAATGAGATTACAACAATAATTGTTAGATATAGTAAATAAAATTCAACACAAACTAAAATTGTAAAACATTAATATATATGATACATAGACTAATTTCTTACCTTGACAGTTTCTATTATATTCCAAATTCCATAGGTGAGGTGTCATTCTTTGTGGTTTTATTCCAATCTCGTCTTTCAAAATTGAAAAGGTTTTTTTTTTTTTTTACCAGTAGTCTGATATCTATGGTTCTTAGGGAGGAAGTGTCTGTACTCATCAAACACCTCTTTTCCTAAACTTCTTGAATAATGAGATTTCATCCTAGGACCACATATTGGACATGAAAATTTACCTTTTTTTGAAGGCCTACAACATATCTATTAATGTCAGTATCAATTATATACCAAGGAATTATTTAAAAAACATTTATGATCTTTTCAAAAACAAATATTATATTAAAGTGCAATAGTACATTACATACCATAAAAATGTGTTAGCCCTAGCTGTAATGTCCCCACTTTGGGACATCATCACAGTGCAGATATTTATGATGACCGGAGTAGCCAGATGGATGTTATAGCGAGTACAGGGGTATTTGAGAGGCATTGTGGGGTCCAGCTTGCATTGATCTTCATATTCCATCATTATGAGCCATTCCGCACAGGTTGGCTTTGGTTTCATTGCATTCTGACGATTTCCATGATTTTGACTATTTTGAGCTATAAGTCAATGAAATTCACTGAAGAGGTCATTTTGGGCACACTACTTGGAGGAACCTCTCAG
>JZKD02S1611644.1:157951-170683 GCA_000966675.3 Picea glauca
CTAACTTACAAAGGTAGATTGTATATTCTGAATTGTGATGACTTGAAGAGGTTCATAATGGATGAACTACACAAAATACCATATATTGGTCATCTTGGTTATCAGAAAATGATCACAACCACTAGGAGACTATTTTATTGGCCCGGAATGAAAAAGGACATAGTTGATTACCTAGCTAAGTGCCTAGAATGTCAGCAAGTTAAGGCAGAGCACCGACACCCAATAGGGTTGTTTCAGCCCCTACCAATTCCATAATGTAAATGGGAAACCATCTCCATGGATTTCATCATAGGGTTACCAAAATCAACCAAACAGAATGACACCATCATGTTATTTGTGGACAAACTGAGCAAGGTTGCTCACTTAATTCTCGTCAAGTCAACTTGCAAGGAAATATATATTGTCAGTGTTTTTATGAAAGATATATTTAGACTACATTGCATGCTTAAGGAAATTATATCCGAAAGAGATACAAAATTTACTTCAAACTTTTGGAAATATTTGTTTGTTGGTTTCAAAACAAAATTGATATTTAGTACATCCTATCACCCTCAAACTGATGGGAAGACGGAGTGGATAAACCAAGTATTGGAGGACATGTTAAGGATGCATGTAATGCATCATTCTAAGAAGTGGGAAGACCACCTGCCACTGGTATAATTTTCCTACAACAATGGCTATCAAGAGTTGTTAAAAATGATCCCTTTTGAAGCCCTCTATGGAAGGAAATGAAATATTCCAATCAGCTGAAATAACCCAGTGGACAGAATCACAATCGGGCTATACATGCTAAAGGAACTGGAACAACAAGTAATTCAAATTAGACATAATCTGAAAATATCCTAGGATAGACAGAAGAGCTATGCAGATAGAGAAATAACTCCTAGAGAATTCAAAGAAGGGGATCATGTGTATCTCTGAGTTAGACCCAGGAAAGGCTCTTTGAGGATGGGAGCTTGTGCCAAGATGACACCTTGGTATTGTGGACCCTTTGAATTTTGGATAGAGTGGGACCTGTAGCCTATAGGCTAACACTCCCTCCCACCGTGAAGGCACATGATGTTTTCCATGTTTCGTTATTAATGAAATATGTACATGATTTTAATCATATTATTGAATGGTTTTTTCTTCAGGTGGAGCCAGAGGGAGAATTCCTGCCATAACCTCAATGCATAATAGACATGAATGAGACCCCACTCAAGAAGAGAACCATTGCACAGGTCAAGGTGTAGTGGAAACACTTTGGCCCAGATGAGGCCACGTGGGAAATGGAGGATGCTATGGGACATGCATATCCATTTTTTTTTACTTCTATACATACAGAGCACATCGACAGATAGAACATCAAGGACGGTGTTCCTTTAAGGGGAGGGGATTGTAACACCCATGTTTACCCAGTTCGTAAATATAAATATAATTGGCCAAGAGACTATGACAGACTAGATATGTGTGAATGTCTGATTTGATGAACATTTGTATAAAAGGTCAATGTATGTATTTTCTGTTATTTATAGAAAAAATGGATAAGTGTTGCTAACTACTGAAAGGGGGTGTTTTCCAAGATAGACCATGGATTATATGAGAGAGATGGTGGGGAGAACCACAAATGGTTGATATGACCCCCACCAAACCAGTACCTTACTGGATTTAATGACTCAGAACAATCCTTTGACCCATATATGAATTACCAGTCAGAGTGGTAGCTGGAAGAGTCCTCCTCAAGAGTTAATGAGGATATGGGGAAGAGTACCCATATGTAAGACTTCCATAACTGACCATGAGGTAGGGATTTAGACCCACACAACCCTACTGAGAAAGTCATGAAAGAGGTGATTTGGGAGACAGAGGAGAGAAAGAAAGAGATATGTGAAGAGAGCAGAGTCAAAAGAGTAATCTCAAGAAGAGAAAATAGTGTTTTTACATCTCTCCGGTTTGAGAAAGAACTGGGAAATATGTCTTCTTTGGACATAAGAATTTGATGGAGAGGTTTTCATTACAAGTTGATAAATGAAGTTGATGAGTGACTGTGGAAGTACTCGGGCAAACCTCCTTGCTTGGTACAGAGAAAACAGTTTGTTAATTTCCTGTGGGAGGAGGAAAGAAACCTTTGTCCCTAACTTTCATGGAGCAAGAAGAAAGAGTGCCTCTCAGAGCATCATGGTCTATCTTGGGGGTGGCCAATGGTAAATCCATAAGGAGTGGTTGTGCCTTTGATTGGGAGGAAACAAGAACCCTTTTCAACAGTCACTTCATGAACTTTGGTTTTCTGATAAGTATCTTCATACTCTACATAATGAAATGAGTGTGATGATTGAGTATATTTATATGTCTACGACTAATATATGTGTTGAATGTTTAATTTAGAAATATGCATTATATCTCTATGAATTTGTGCCTTTAAATGAGCGTATTCTTGACTAAGTTGAGCAATTAAAGATTTGCAAGGTGTAAGCCTACAATAGTGTCGGGGAAATATTTATTGGGATGTTTAATTCCTATCAGCCTCTGAAAATCTACCCTCATGGGAAATCCAAGTTCAAACCCTATGGAAGCAGGACGCCTCCTTTATATCTTTCATTTGCATGACCAAGGGCTCATACCCATGTCCTTAACCCATTTACAGCTAAAGGAATTAGTGTGTAGCCCAAAAGAGTTCCAAAGGACCCATGTGACCAAGTTCTGGGAACCCTGCGCTAGGCCTGAAAGAAGATAAGTCTTCTGGCTTTGTAAATCTGGAGTGTTTCGACCCTACCGGTTATAAATCAACTGAAGGAAACTGATAGTTATGATTACCCACCAGGTTAACCAGCGCCTAGCAGTTTCCTTATCTGTGACAGTTATACTTTCCCACCATTAAACCTTTATCCATTCAGTTATCGTGAAGTAACGTGAACCATCGATATGAGAGTATCTAGGAGACCCTTGGACGTGGGATCCACGTTGATGAAACTTTGAAAAATCCCCACTCTGTAAGAAAAGGTGTGATATATCATCAAACTCACTGAACATCGAAGTTACAAAGTAATGAGAGCCATGGATCTATAAATCCAATGGAAAGCACTCTCAACCATTAGATCGAACTTAGTGAAGGGGTAGCGGTAAGCACTTCGACGAAGTCTCACTTCGAGAGATTAGAGGTGGTTTAGCTCCAAAACTTCTGAACCTCAAAGCTATGAAGTGTTAAGAGCCATAGATCTAAGGACATATAACTCCTACCTAGGTGACCGAGGCTATGAACTTGTTCAATTCTTCAGGCACTAATCGAGGATTGATGGTTGTTCTTGAACCGGTGAGGAGATCTACGATCAAGGATGATTGCAAAGTCCCAACTAGCACGACATTTATCTCCTTTTCCAAGTTTCGCAATGGAAACTTCTCTCCTGTGGTGGAATTGACGCCAACCATTGATCCTTTTGAGTCTACATATTGGTGATCTAAGAGGATTGCGGAGGTTAAACTCGCACATATGTTAATTTTTCCCCCAATCTTTGTAATTTCTCCCCACCGTAGATCTTACTATGGAGTCGTAGATTCAGGGATCTACATGGACACATATCGACCATGGGATCTAAGGGGTATTGGTAGATAGCTAGTGGGAACTTCAGACTTCAGATCTTCAGGAGGTTTGGAAAGTAGGTGAAGATAGGAACCCCAGGAGGTTGCCAGTCCCAGATTGACGTGGCACGCTAGCGTCACCTAGGGTGACTTGGACCCCTGTCTAGTATGTCATGTGTCA
This sequence comes from Picea glauca, assembly GCA_000966675.3. Lineage (NCBI taxonomy): Eukaryota > Viridiplantae > Streptophyta > Pinopsida > Pinales > Pinaceae > Picea > Picea glauca. The sequence goes on from JZKD02S1611644.1 coordinate 161,688, forward strand.
CCCTAACTTGTGCTTCCCACAGACCCTAAGTACCTTTCGAATGTGGCACATTTCACCTCTTGACAAGGACATGTGTCACCACTAGCTTAGGCCATGTGTCACCCCCCTAGCGCATGAATGCTCGACCAAAGGATGGTGGAGTACCCGAGACTTCGGGAGTTCGACACTCCGGAAGGAAGTATGGTTAAAGGTGAGGGAACCTCTGAACATTGAAGTTACGAATCGATAAGTGCCATAGGTCCGAGGATGTGTTAGAATCCCCCCTGACCGTTGGATCTAGACTGTATTTGACCCTTCGGCAAAATCCTACTCCGGGAGACAAGGAGTGTGGAGTGAGTAAACTCCTCGAATGTCGGAGCTGCGAATAAACATGAACTGTAGATATAGAGACTCTTTGGGATCTTTGCTAACTGTTAGATCTCGACCCTGGCCAGTCCAACAATGACCACTCCGGGAGAAAGGAGGAAGTCACACACGAATTCCCTTAACGCCGAAGTTACGAAGTAACAAAAGCCGTAGATTCAAGGGTTACATTGACACACAATGATAGTATGATCGAAGGAACTGGAAGACAATTAGTCTAGGGTGACGTGGTATGCTGACATCACCCATGGTGATGTGGACCCACATTTGACGTGCCATGTGTCACCTGGATTCATACATTTCATAGACCCTATAGGCCCATTAACACATGACATGTGTCACCCACAAAAGGTGCCATGTTTCATTCCCCCCATTGGCACATGTTGGATTGGTTTATTGGTGGGTGGAGTAGTCGGGGCCCACCTATCCTTATCTATGTGTTTAATACGACACCTCGTGCAAGGAGAACCCTTCGGGAGCCCGAGACTTCAGGACTCTGGAGGTTTGGGGTATGGTGTCACAGATAAATCTAAATATCTGAAGGTTGGAGCCATGTGGTGAGATTTCAGGTTCCTTAGGGGGTTTGAGATTTTAGGACTCCGGGGAATGTTCGCGCAGATGAAAAAGAGGTGTTCAAAGATGAACTTTGAACTCCCCTCCAACCTATGTGTTAAATAAGGAACAAGCCCCGTCATTGGATTTGACAGTAAATGGACTTCCACCTTAGAGGTAGAAATATGGATATGGTATGAATGAGATGGACCCACGTGGTCCTTGACTAATAACGCCCAAAGAGCTTTGGGAGACAATAACTTGCAATCCAGAACTTCGATTTCAGTATGGTGGCAACCGTTAGAAATCTCATGGCAACAAGAAGCCGAGGGAGATCTCAAAATTAGGACTTGAGATAGTTAAAGAAAATGAAATTATGATGCTCCATCCCTTAAAAGAGTATTTAGGGGTCGAGTGTGTTACAATTGTGATCAGGAGGACTCGTTGGAGAGATGAGATAATGAATAATTCATCTAGAATGTTTTCCATGTCTCAAAAGGAAAATATCTTTCTCAAAAAATTAAAATACACTCCACTTTTGTTAAAGGAATTCAACTTGAAAACTTGAAAATAAAGTTTATTAAATAAACTTTATTAAAGGAATATGTGGGCCTTACTTGGAGGTATGAATTTCAATGAAATAAAGTCAATAATGAGAATCCAATATAGTAAAAATTAAAAGTGGTTTTCTCTAAAAGGGAATTGTGAAAATTTCTATAAATGCAAACCCTAACTACTTCAAGAACATTGAGAGCAGACTTTAAAAGGGAAAGAAAAGGCATTATCAAGAGGTTGGCAGTCAAAAAGTTTCTACATGGGTGAAAAATCTGCAAGAAGTACAACTCTATCTTACCAAGATTTGTTGGATTGGATTGCTAAAACTTGTTTCTCTACATCTTCTTCTATTTTGTTTCTTTCCATCAAATCTCCCATGAATGTATGTAAATCAGGAAGATTTGGGTTTGAGCAGTTCTTTCTCTTGAAATCTTCATTCATCTTGTAACATTTCAAGTCCACGAGAGAAATATCCCTACTTGTAAAAAGTAGATGTAGTTCATTTCAGTTCATGTAAATGTCATTGAGACATTATTGAAGTTGTTTCAGTTCTTTTTTTTCAGGTATTATTGAACTTGTCATATTGGGTCATTTTTATAAATTTCTCCCTCAAAGAACTATTCAGGGAACTACATTAGTTATTTTTCACACTTTGAGTTGAAAGCATGTGATTTCAAATGTCTTACCTATTAAAGTCGTTTTTGGGTTTAAATGAAGTTATCATTTAAATTTCTTTGAAGAACTTTCATTTCTTCATCTTGAAAAAGTCATCGCAGATTCCAAGTTCATCTTATCTTACAAGAAATAAAGAATATATGTTGAAAGGAGACTCCAAAACCTTGTAGAAACAAATCTTTGTTGAAACACTTTATCTTATATTTTCTTTAAATGATCTGATGTATATTTGTATAACTATATATAAGGGTTTTACATTTATATATATAAGCTTTCTTGGAAGATGTTTTGGGGTTTTCTTTTAAGCATTCACCCTTTATACTCATTGTAAAATTATACAAAGAATATTCCAACATTTAAGCCAAAGAGGAGTACCACCTCTATAAAAATGCAGGGGTATTCATATCCTCGTGAGGTTGTTGTTTGGGTCTTGAAAAATATAAACATCAACATTTTTGGCAACCATACTAGGGAACGATTTGTTTTCAAGATATTTGAGGCCTAGCTTCAGATATGATTGAGGAACCATAGTCTTCATGGTTCAAAGTTCCATAAAGAAGATTCAAGAAGATTTTTACTTGTTCTAGATGCACGAGGTTTTGACAAATATTATTCAGAGATGTTTGAATAATCTCAAAAATAACCAAGAAGAACAAAATATTCGGGAGGATGAACTACCTAGTGATTCCATTGAAAGAACTCTAAAAGCCCTGGAAATTCAATTGGAAAGATTCAATAATCTCAAGAAGATATATATTATGACTCCTCTCAAGAATTTTGTTCATGTTGTGATATTTCTTTTCCTTCTCCACCAAGCCTATTAATGGATTTTCAAGACACAACTAAGGGAAGAAATACCCAAAGAAGGAGACAGTTGCATAGGATCCCTTTAAATCTACCAAAAGTGGATTTTCAAATGCCAAACATTTCATTTGAAAATTTTTCCACATTATTCAAGAATACTTTAGAGAATGTAAAACAACACTTGTTTAAATTCATAACAATATCATTGAAGACAATGTTACATGTCAATTATTTTTACAAACTCTGTGTGGGGATGCTCTAAAATGGTTCTATTCATTGCTTCTTGGAACCACTACCAGTTATGATGTATTGAAAACTTTATTTGTTGAAAAATTCATCCCAAATGTTCTCATTGTTGTTGCCCACCCACCCTCTCTCATATGAACGCAAAACAATGAAGTGAATGATTTAGAAGAAAAATATAATCAAAGATTGGAAGATTTTTCCAAAACAAGTCACATTGTTGAAAATGAAAATGATAATTTCAATTTACAAGTGCAAGATTTCAACCGCTCATATACTCCATGTGAAGATCTTTCAAGTATCAAGTTTGAAAATGAACTTGAGGAACCTCCACCAAATGCACAAGAATATTTCAGCCTTGTAAGAGATGATGAAAAGCCACAAAAACATAGGTATCCGGAAGAATTAGTGGAAGAAATTAATCTTTAGAACAATGATGGGAAATATAACCATTGCATGAAGGAATAAATTTTTCAAGACATAGTTGATGCATCAAGAATATTGAATGTGGTCAATGATAAGGAGAAATATGAAAGTATTTTCAAATTCGAAACTTCACATCCAACCAAATACAATAGCATTATTGAGAAACCAAGAATTAATTTCATTGAATCATGGCTCTAAATCATTGTTAGTCAAGCAATGCAATCATATTTTGAGCACATCTGGTTCAATTTCCCTCCAACACTCTTTGGGTATACTCTTGACACCTTGATAGTAGCCCTGGCATGTTCCCCAATTTTGGAGTTCATTCCATAGATCAGTTGGATGCTTGAATGGCTCAATTGGAAATATACCTATACTTTAAAAGTGTCATTTTCCTTCAAGTAGCATAGGGTAGGTAGATCTGGTTTTTACATAGTTTATTTCTTCAATCAAAGTTTTGCACAATAAAGCAATTGCTAGATAGAGGCAATGTTTGAAGATGACTTAATGAACCAATGGAAAATGAATTATAAGAATTTATTTTGAAAATGACTCCATATACCAATGGAGAAGGAAACCAAACCATGATTCTAGATTCTTAACAAAGGGTGTTACTGTCCCACAATTGGAGCTAGATGTTGATCAAAAAATTTGATCACCTAGATATCCCGCTCTTGGAATAAATAAAAAATCGATATCAAAAGAAGGAAATTTTGAAATATTATTAGTTCATATTGTATCCCTCGGTCTTAGCTTCATCATGCATTTTACAGATTAAAAATCCGAATCTGCATGCTCAATATATCCAAGTTTTTGTTCAAACACCCAAAGAGCACTTTTCCATGTGCAACACAACTAATTTTATTGGAGATAAGATTTTCTAAAATTATTCCCATTTTCGGAAGCATGCCCATTTTCTTGGAACTATGATTATATTATTGGAACCACACTACTTTTCTTGGAACCATGCCCATTTTCTTGAAACTATGATTATATTCTCAGAACCACGCTAATTTTCTTGGAACTACCCATTTTATTGGAACCAAAATTACACTCATTTCTTGGTTCTGTATTTCTTGTTTCCACTCCATATATATGTCTTGTTTCATAATTCGATATCTTATATCCACACTTATTTCCATATATCTTGTTTCATCTCACATTCCCCTTCCATGCTTCCCTTAGTCTCATTTCACTCTTTCATACCTACCCCTGTATCCTCACTTGCCTTGCATCATCTCTACCTTCCTACCTTCACATTCCCTTACTCCCTCACCTCTCCTCTCTTCCCTTACTCCTCCCATACTTAGTATTTTTCCCATCCCCCTCACTCCTCTCTTGCAGGTCTATCAATATTCAGACCTACCTACCTCCCCTCTCCTCTCCTCCCTCACTCCCTCTCCCATACTAAATCATTTTTCATCCCCCTCACTCCTCCATGCAAACCTATGTTACTTTGGACCTGCACTCCTACCTCACTCCACATCCCTTACTTTGATCTGCATTTCCTCCCCTCTCTCCTCCCTCATTACATTCCTCAGCATCTCTTGGTCCATTCCAACACTTACCATTTTTCCTAAGTTTTATTTCCTCCAACCATATTATGACACATGGAAACCGGTTGTATTATGACACATGACAACTGGTTGCACTATGACATGTGGCACCTTCTTAGAATATGACACGTGGGATATGACTGGGAACTAACTTGTTGTTGATTGGGTGCTTACTGGGCGATGACTAGATGATGACTAGGAAACCAAAATATGTAATTAATTCACTAATTTTCTAAGGGTCGAATATCTAAGTCCCCATAGTCTCCATATGCTTCACATGAGAGACATGGTGGACTTTACATTATAAACACTTCAAATCCCAATATCCCCATGCATGTAGGATATATATTTTCCAATAAAAGTCAAAATCTTAAAGGAGAAGGATGAATTAAAATCAAGGGTTGAGATTAACCCATGAGTTAGATGAACGACTGTTGAGCGACAAACTTCTGGAAGCCATAACTTGAGATCTGGGAGTCGGATTTGGGGAAACTCTACCTCGTTGGAAAGGAATTCGACGAGGAAGATGATAGAATGGGTTTAAAGAGATGAAATTGGCCATAATTATCCCAGAAATTGAAAGAAAAATTAGCTTGGTTTTCATGTTTTGATGATAGATCTTTTTCAAACCTCGACTTCTCGAGCTCATATTTTGAGATCCAAAACTCCAAATTGCACTCAGGAGGACTTGTTGGAAAGTTGAGATGATGAACATTTCATCTAGAATTTTTTCCATGGTTGAAAGGGAAAATATATTCCTCGGAAAATTAAAACACACTCCACTTTTGTTAAAGTCATTCAATTTGAAAACTTGAAAATAAAGTTTATTAAATAAAATTTATTAAAGGAATAAGTGGGCCCAACTTGGAGGCACGAATATCAATGACATAAAGGAATTAATGAGAATCCATTATAGTAAAAATTAAAAGTGGTTTACTGCAAAAAAGAATCATGAAAAGTTCTAGAAAGACAAACCCTAACTACTTCAAGAACATTGAGAGCATATTTTAAAAGGGCAAGAAAATGCACTATCAAGAGGTTGGCAATCAAAAGGATTCTACATGGGTGAAAAGTCTGCAAGAAGAAAATCTATATATCTTTCTGAGATTCGTTGGACTGGCCTGCTAATACTTGTTTCTCTACATCTTCTTTTCTATTTCTTTCCATCAAATCATCTTCCATGAATTTATATAAATTAGGAAGATTTGGGTCTGAGCAATTCTTTCTCTTGAAATCTGCAGTTATTTTGTAACATTTTAGGTCCACAGGAGCAATATCCCTACTTGTAAAAAGTAGATGTAGTTCATTTCAGTTTATGTAATTTTCATTGAGACATTATTGAAGCTGTTTCAGTTCTTTTGTTTCAGGCATTATTGAACTTGTCATATTGGGTTATTTTTATAAATTTCTCGTGCAAAGAACTATTTGGGACACCACATTAGTGATTTTTCATACTTTGAGTTGAAAGCATGTGATTTAAAATGTCTTGCCTATCAAAATCGTTCTTGGGTTTAAATGAAGTTATCATTTAAAGTTCTTTGAAGACCTTTCATTTTTTCATCTTGCAAAAGTCATAATGGATTCTGAGCTCAGTTTATCTTACAAGAAAGAAATAATGTTTGTTGAAAGGAGACTCCAAAACCTTGTAGACACAAATCTTTGTTGTCACACTTTATCTTTTCTTTTCTTTAAATGATATGATGTATATTTTTATAACTATGTATAAGGGTTTTACATTTGTATATATAAGCTTTCTTGGAAGATGTTTCAGGGTTTTCTTTTTAGCATTCACCCTTTCATTCATTGTAAAATTGTACAAAGAATCTTCCAACATTTTAGCCAAAGAGGAGTACCACCTCTATAAAAACATAGGGGGATTCATATCCTTGTGAAGTTGTTGTTTGGGTATTGACAAATCTTAACATCAATAAGAAGCATTGTAGCTTCTCCCCCAATAGATCCATTCCCTTAGTTCTCCATTAATTCTCTCCAACTTGTCATTCACATAGCCAAGAATAAGCCCACTATGGAAAAATATTAACACCTCGACATTCAAAACAATAGAGTGGGTAACCAAAAATAGGCTATCAGTCCTATTGGGTGTACACCCACCATTCTTTCCTTCCGATCTCTAGAAAGAGAAATGGGTATATAGTGTAAGATGTTAGGTCGTGGCCCTTCATGTTAACATAGATTGTTTATTTCATTTCCCATTATGAAATAGCCTTCCCATCTCTTGAATTTCTCCATTGTCATTAGTGATGTATTGTTGAAGTCACCTTCATTGTTCATTATCACCAGAGTCTTGTTCATTCTTCCACTTGATTTTACCCATGGTCATTTGAGTTTTTCAAGAAGGTAAATGAATTTGAGTTCTTGTCTTCCTCGATTGAAGAGATCGCCCACTTGAACCATTGTGATGCCTCTATGTTGTCGAAGAACATTTCCATATCTCTAATCGTAACCCATTGTTTAAATGCACTAGTTGAAATGTTCTTATTCATTGATAATAATGAATTAATATTGCTTATTCAATCGTAGATGATATTGAGTCAATTCTTAGTGCATTCAAATCTACTTGAGGTTTTGTGTCAGTATCTAGAGTGCCCTTTATCTTTATCATTTGATGTTAATTCTCAATCGAGTTTTGCTACCTTTTGAGGCTTCTCTTTCTTCTTCCCCATACTTCATTTTTTTAATTTTTTTTACTTACAGATATCACATCTTCGAAATCAATCACTCCCATTGGAAAAGTTCCATTTTGTTTATGCATGTTGCAACCTTGGTTGATCAAATAGGACCAATGGCGTATGCTTGAGTTGGGTGAGTGAAATTAACTACCCAAAATTCATCCCCATGCATGTCTCCAAAAAGATTTCCATCTTTGGGGTTTGGCATCTTTCAAAGTTTCATTGAAGTCTCAATCAAGGTTACAATATCTTCCTCCGAGATCACTTCCATCCTCTTTGATACTAAGGATTTCATTGAAGTAAAATTATTCGGCTGGAAAATGATATGATGTCATAACATATGCCACTAATATTATCATCGTTAAATATCATAAAATCATCTTGTTCCTTTAGTTTAAACATCTTAATATGGAAATCAATTATGGGTAAAGGGATCTTAAATTATCTCGTTCCTTTAGTTTAAATATCTTAATATGGAAATCCATGATGGGTAAAGGGATCTTCCATTTTAATCTCTTAATCATAATCATTTGAAATGCGATATTTTTGGGAGGGTAATGACACAAAATCTTTTTAATCTCTTAATTATAATCATTTGAAATATGGTATTTTGGGACGGTAATGACACAAAATCTTTTTGTTAGTGCAACATCTTAAGCATATTTAGCTTTTGTAATATTTGGGTGAATTTCATTTTTATTTTATTACAAAGTCTAAAGTTTATGTTTCATCCATTTCTGTAAAACAAAGTTTGGTATAAATATTTTTTTATTATAATAAGATTTTGATACCATTTAAAATATACCAAACAAAAATATATACTTCAAAGTATAAATGTATTTAATACAATATTAATGAAGATGAATAAAATAGATTGGTCTCTTATTTATACATATCTATTATACATGACATTTCATTAAGTACAATTATTTCTAATTATTTTATATTTATGTATAAGTCATTTATTTATTATATTATAATATAGTTGCATTATTAATAAGTCTTAATTAAGGTTGCAATCTGTAAATTCTAACCTTGTACAATATCTACTGCAAACTGATATTCAGAAAAGAACAGAAAAGATACAATGGCAAATACAAACATTACATAGAGATTTTTCACCTGGAAACCC
>JZKD02S1611655.1:13089-47878 GCA_000966675.3 Picea glauca
AGGTTTAGAACTTTTTCTCTATAGTGCAGAAGAACTAGCAGAGATTAATTATGGAAAACTAGACCCTTTATAAAGAAATCTATTGTGCTCATGTTTTACTATCACAAGATGAAGTTTATTTTAGCATTGGATAATATAAAGGTTTCTCTTTAGTATATGAGTCATGACATACCTCACAGGTGGAAGAGCTTCTATAAAGAAAACAAGTCAAAGAGGCCTCTTGGAAAGAACTGGAGACCTTTATATATGTGTTGTACTATGATAGAGACACGGGTCAAAGTACCCAATCCAGATTATTCAGAACCTTTGATTAATATATATCTACATAAACAATCAAAACTAGTTATGAGGCGTGTCTCAGAAATGATGATTTATGGGATAATGAGGCACTTGGAAGACGGTTAGAAAAAAATGGAAGAGTGAAGGATTTCATCCAGTTTTGAGGACAGCATGAATGGATTTTGTTTTCAATTCTAACATCTATGTAACAGGTGGAAAAGTATCCAAACTTTCCAGATTCAAGCAAACAATTAGCAGGCAGTTCCATATTTTAAGAGAGAGAATCATCAATGATTGAGTATAGATGGCAGAAGATCACTAAAAAGATCATCTAAATCTAAGGAGATTGGACTACAGGTACAACACTCAAGAAACCTTGCATTTTGTTCCAAGATTTAGTTTATTAATTGATTTTTCTTCCTAGAAATAAGAGATAGTTTGTTAACTATATGATATATAATATATATTTTATCATTTGTAGAGACCAGGACCCGAGAGAGGGAGGGGGAAGACCCGTGAGGGTAAGGCTTGAGAATATATCAATGAAATAGCATCTAGCCTGAGTGATTGTATCCCTGAAGGCATTGTATTTCTGTAATCATTTCTGACATTGGAGATATATGACATTTGTTTATCAGATTGTGATTTTCTTGTCTAGACATTGTTTTTCCACCTTCCTTGTTTTACATTCTATCGTTCGTCTTACTTGAATGAATTACAGACATTGAGAATCAATGGAATCTTGTGGATGAAAGATTCCCGAGTAGTAAAGATTTTGCTGTGAATGCCTATCATCTGTGTGTTTTGTTTCAAGTATCGTTGCATCCATTTGACTAAGAGAATCTTGGTTTGACGAGGTGTTCTAATTTTTTTCTATTCCCTATTCTTCTATCCATTTACATATAAAAACGTTTTATCTGATATACAATTTGATTGCCTCCGATCAACAAAGTGTTTACTTGAATCCATGCCCAATGGTGTTTTACTTGTCGACATTTAGCCCGTTTCTCTTTTTCTTTCTCTCCTATCTACTCAATCCATCTTCTTTCAAAACTCAAACACATTCTTATTTATAAAATTATTGCAATAACTGAAGGGGTGCTAGGCTTGACCCTATAGCAGTCTAGGGGCAACTTCTAGCACTAACAATTTCCATTAAAACTTCCAACCTGTAAATTCTGTTCATAAGTGATAATTTTTATGTTTTCTTTTTCTGCTTAAATACATTTACAATAATTATATTAGAGTATATATATATATATTATATTTTTCACATTAGTTAGTTTATCCTCTTTCTTTATTTTATGACCTTAGATTGGCTAATGGAGCCATTAAACCCATCAGAACACGTTACACCAAACAACTTCAGTTATTTTGACAACCCCAGACCGGACCTGTTCTTCCAGTTGACGACCAGTCATATTTGCCCGTCAACAGGTTCATTGGTGTTGTATCTGGTGATGGGATTTTGTCGATACTGATGATCTATGGTGGCTTTTATTCACCTACCTCCGATTGTACCTGTGCCTTGGTTCTAACTCTGGAGTGTCTGGCAGTCTGGCTTGCTTCTACTTTCTTTCCATGGTGGTGAATGTCGAGCATTTTTTGAGTTCAATTGTCTCTATAACTTCTGTGAGCTGCACTCTATGCTTCATATGCTTTCTCAATATCTGTCTTTTCCAATCTTCCAATAGATTGTTTTCTCCCACATCCATGTTTTGTATGGGCATCACATGAATCTTGTCGAAGAAATTACCTTAATTATGGGTTCAATGCGCCTTCAGTTCCTTTTTACTTGTCATTACTCTCCCTTGACGTCTCCAGTTGGCATGATTAATGCGGTGTCCCATCGGTCCTCTCCGACATTCAATTCTGCATCACTCTGTCATTTCGTACTGCTTTTGTCATCTTTTATTTTCCTACTTATTTCCATCGTGACCTGGCCTTTGGACTTGTCCTCACCGATTTTGTATTCCTAAGTCTGTGTTCTCCTTCTCCCTTCGGCGCACTGTACCTCTGTTGGTACCATTTAATATCTTGTTTTTTTCTTGTTTTTTTTTTAAACTGTGTGGTGACTTTCAGTTTGTGGGTGGTTGATTTCCCTTGTATGGATTCAGTAGGCTCCCATCGATCATCCCTCTGAGTTCTGCACCTGCTAGGTCCTTCAACTTTACAACTATCGCATCTTTGATAGTTTTTACTTCGTACGGTCCTAACTAGTGCATTCTAAGTTTTCCTGGGTCCTGCATGGACTTACTGTCATACATCAATACTAAATCTCCTTCCTTGAAATTTTTCTTCTTGATGTGTCTGTCATGCCAAGCTTTTTCCCTTGCTTTCTGAACTTGTTGGTGGAACCCTGCTAGGATTTGATCTTCCTCCATGGTCATCAATTGGTTTAGTCTCTCTTGTATTTCACCTCATTCTATCATGTGTGTAATTGTTGCTATGCGCAAACTGGGTACCAAAAATTCTAATGGAACCACTACTTCTTGGCCATATACTATTTTAAATGGTGTGTGCCCTATCAAATTTTTGCACGTAGTCTCGTAGGCCCACAATATTGTTGGTATTTTGAGGTCCCAATCATCCTTGTTGACATTACAGATCTTGGTTAGTGCATTCTCAAGGATTTTTTTAAATGCTTCTATTGCGCCATTTTCCTGTGGGTGATATGGTGTGCTCTTCAGATAATGGACTTCAAACTCCTAAGTCATGGCATTGATAGTGTTGTTAATGAAGTGAGTGCCTTGGTTGCTCATCAAAACTCTTGGGCATCCAAATCTAGTGATTACTTGTTCAAAGAGGAAGTGTGATGTTGTTTATGTGCTACAATCCTTCGTTGGTGTTGCTTCCGACCATCTTGTTAAATACTATGTCACGGTGATAATGTACCTTGCTCTTGTTCTTTTTGTTCTTGGATTGATTGGTCCCATAAAGTCTATTGTCCATTTATCGAATGTATTCAATGTTACCTATGGTCATAATGGCATTTCATCCCTTATTTTGGGTTTACCAACCCTTTGATAGACATCGCATCTCTAGAAGTACTCCTTCGAGTCTCTGTGAATGGTCGGCCACCATAGCCCTATGCGAAATACCTTCTGCACGGTAGCTTTACCTGCGTAGTGTCCTCCTACTATTCCTTCATGGGATTCTATTAAGACTCTTGGTATTTCATGTTCTAACACATATCTTCGCAAGATGCTATCTATGCCCATTTTTTATAAGTGTTCTACAATTAGTTGATAGTCTGCAGCTCGAACTACTAGGTTTTTCTTCTACACGGTGTTATATTCTTGTGGTGCAATACCTGTTCTCAAGTAATGAATGATATCTGCAAAGTATTCATTAGAGATCTAGACTAAAAATAACTGTGTGTCTGGGAAGTTTTCCTCTAAGTTTGTAGGTTCTTCTCCATTTGTGACCCTTGATAGGTGGTTAGGTCCTACATTCAATTTTCTTGGCTTGACTATTAGTTCGAAATCAAATTCTTGTAACAGTAGTAACCATTGATAGATTCTCCCCAGCAACACATGCGTGTTTACTACGTATTTAAGGGATGAGTGATTTGTGAACATCTTAAAGTGTTTTCCCAATAAGTAATGTCTGAACTTCTACAGTGCGTAGACCATAGCTAGGATTTCCCTCTCTATGGTGTTATAGTTTTGTTATGATTATGATAGCCTTTTGCTCACAAATGTTATAGGGTGATCCAGATCTCCCACTCCTGGTTGTGCCAAGATAGCTCCAAGTTCTATGGCTACTGCATCTACATGTACGTGGAATGTTTTTTCCTAGTCTTGAAATACTAGTATTGGCGCAGTGACCATATTTTATTTCGTATCCAAACTGTGTTGACAATCATCGTTCCACTAAAATTTTGTATATTTTCTTAACAGTTTCTCCATTGGTGCAATAATCTGTGCATATTATTTGATAAACTTTATGTAGTATCTTATGTGTCCCAATGTCACTCTTAGTTGATAGACTATTTTTGGTGGTGGCAAGTTAACAATTACTGCAATCTTTACATGATCTACTAGTAAACCTTGTTTGCATACTATATGACCCAATAGTATCCCAAATAATGTTTTGAATATACATTTCTTTATGTTTAATGATATATAGCACTACCTACATAATTCTAACATCATTTGTAAGACCTCTACATGTTCTTTCAACAAACTATAGACTGTCCAATCATCCAAGTATACCTCTAGAAATTGGTGGATAAATTCCTTAAACGTGGTGATGACTACTCCGGAAAATATTGTTGGTGCATTATTCATTCCAAATGGTATAACTTTGTACTAGTAGGATCCCCATTGTGTAGAAAATGTGGTCTTGTATCTATCTTCCTGTGCGATTTTGATTTGGTGGTAGCCTAAGAATCCATCAGTGAATGAGTAAACTTTGTGTTCTCCTATGTTCTCCAACACTTCGTCCGTGAAAGGTGTAGGGAATGGGTCATGTAGGCATGCATCGTTCAACTTCCTCAAGTCAACACATATCCTTATCCATCATTTTTTTCTTGTGAACTACCATCGGGCTTATCCATTCTGATTCTTCCACTAATTCTATGATTCCGGCTTCGAGCATCCTATCAATCTCAACTTTGAATTTATTCTTATATATCGGGTTCAATATTTATGGTCGTTGTCTTATTGGCCTCGCTTTAGGTCTGAGTGGTATCTCCATTTCTCCTAGCTCTCTTGCTATACCCTTCATCTCTGTAAATGTTTTGGGAAACAGGTCACTTTACTCGCGCAGTAACTATGTTATGCTTTCTACTGCTTGCTCATCCCAATAATCTTCAATGATGGCCATTTTGGGATTCTCAATTGTCCCAATGTTGAATTTATTTACCTTGATCAACGTGGCAATGACTTCTAATTCTATGAGTGGACCCTCTAATTCTCTCTCGCATTTTTCTTCTTCGATCTTAATATCGCATTTTTCTGATGTTACCATGTGCTTCCTCCTGCACATGGTAACATGACAATAGTTCTTTGACTATCTATTTGTTCCGCTATTGTTCTTCTATTATGAGTTAGAATTTTGTTTCCTTGATGAATATCACTCCTCTTATTAGTTTTAGATATGCATCTATGTTTGGGCTCTCATGCTCGAATGAGAAACTGACTGTAAAATTATGTTGCAATGTCATCCATGTCACAGTTCCTTTGTGCAATTCTTGGTTTGTATACCAATTCGTTGGCATGCCCTATAGAGTGTGTATGAAATAATGAGGCCATTCCTCTAGGGGTGTCATTTTCCACAGTGTTCTTCACTTCTCCAAGTGTTCCTTTGGTGCTCCATGTCCATTATTATTCTGTTGCTTGTTGTCTTTCTATTCTGTGCCGAACCTTATGCACAGTAACCGCTTACATTGGTACCAATTTGTGATTGTATCTTTGTGTGTGCCCCACCATCTTGCAGGTGTGGACTTGAGTTCTATATCAATTGCTAAAAGTCTATGATTCTCTGAAACTATGCCAATAATGTTTCCAAATCATTTATTCTGTGGAAACTGGGTGGTTTCCTTATCTCTGTGCCTACACATCTTACTTAGTGGTCTATTCATGCACATCTTCTCGTGGAAACTTCCTGTAGCCTTTGTTTCCAGTTCTCTAAATCGGTATCTAAGTATGTCACACATGAAGTAATGCTCTACCAACTGAGTATCCCCTCTGCAGTTGGGTTTATGTAATATTCATCGTGCATAGTTATTTTGTACAACTGGCTAATTTCCTTTAAGTCTAAGCAATTGGGTTATACAAACCTTTCTCCTTCTGATGGGTCTAATGGCGCGATGACCCTGTATTCACCTGACTCAAATGTCATTTTTCTTTTCTTCAGATTTATTATGGCCTGGTTGTCAAACACCCAATCCAACCCAAGAAACACTGGATATGGTGTTGTGTCACCCACTATTTCAATTACTTCAAAATCTGCTTTAGTGCACACTCCATCTAGGTCTATTGTCTCTCTTTTCAGTCTACCAATTGGTAGGACTCTGTGTTGGTTTTCTATTTTCATTTGAATAGGTGAATAGACTAATGTGTCTTCTCCCATGCATTGTCATGTCTTCTTTGGTAGTACATTAACCTCAGATCCTAGATCCAGTATGATATCTCCCATGTTGAAATCTCCAATGTTGGCATTTAGTCTGAATTATCTACTTGTTCTTATCCTTGTGAATAGGTGATTGACTATTTTTTGTTCTATCTTTCCTTCCATCTCTATGCTACATCTTTCTAATATGTTTTGAAATATTTTGACAGATGATGGATCATTTGATACTTTTACACATGATTGAAAAAATCCATTAATTATACTTACCTGTGCCATGGGTTGGATTTTGTTGGTATGATCTAGTAATAGAAGCATCTCGTACTCTGGTGCTTCCTTTCTTTGCTACATAGTTGAACTTGACACCATGTATTCCTTATGCAATTATAGCCTATCTTGTTTAAATATCTCCTTCTCATCTTGCACGTCGAATAGATTCCTTGGTTCTGTGTTCTTCTTCACCCACTAGTGTTGTACTAGATCTTGTTGGACTGCGTTGTTCCCTATTTTAGCTCCTCCACAGGTAACTATGTTGATGTTTCATCCTTCATCCCTCACTTCGGCTTAAATCCACTAAACATTTTGGTTTTTCTGGTTCGTTTTCTCCTGGATCTTTACTAATAGTGTCAAACATTCTTCTGTATCATGGTCCGATGCGCGAAAATACATACAAGTTGCTGGTGGAAGTGGACATTCTCTTGCATAATGTCCTAGTTGTTGATAATTGTGACATAGCAGTGGTATTCTACCTCGTCCAAATCCTCCTCTCACTCATCCTCCTCCTCTGTAGCCCGCTCAATCACCTATCAATGCATTATACTGAGGCATTTGATTGTACTGTGTGGTATTGTACTAAGGTTGCAATGTGTTGTATTGTGGTTGAGCGGTATTATATGGTTGTTGCACAGTATTATACTGCTGCTGTGCAGTATTGTATGGGGCTGGAACTTGATTAAATTGTGGTGCATCTTCCCCAATCATCATTTTTGCATGCACTCTATATGCATCAGATGTCCTCTCTCACATCAAGTCCATAGTTCTACAATATTTGTCATCGTGGCCCACTGAATTGCAAAAGTTGCAATATGAACTCTTTGGGACTGTCTGGTATTTCTGCATCATTAAGTAATGATATGGATCATGGCCCAGTTTCTTACAGATTTCGCACCACAGTCCTCCTGTTGGTAACAGATTTGACATTCCTATTGCCATATATTGTGCGAATGTTGGACATTCGTTCTTGTGGTGCCCTTTTGTCCTGTATGTAGTACACGAAATGGATTCTCGTTTGTCCTTACTCTTGTTCTGGTTTAGATGGAACGTTAAGTTCTTCAAATCCTCCTTAAGTTATTCGATGGTCGGGTCTGTGTGCTAATACTGGTTTTCTTCCAGTTGCAGGGCTGCCTGTAAAGCCTCTGCCTGCATCTAAAACTTTTGTTGTCACAATGGATACTTTAAGTGTGGTAGTATTGAATTGACGAATAGGTTCCTATGTTGCATATCAGTCATGAGATATTTCAAATTTCCCTTCAGTCGCTTGAATCTCTAGTCGATCTCCCACATAGATTTTGTTGGTTTTTGTTTGATTTTGGTCATCTCGTTCATGTATTGATCTTCTGAACTTGTCTTCTGGAACTTGTTTATCAACAATTTCTTGATGTATGCAATTGTTCGGGTTGTCCCTGGTGGATTTTTTGTAGCCAAACTCATATACCAATCTAGTGCGCGATCCCTTAGTGTAATCACTAGCTGTGGCAGTTTGGTATCTTTGTCTGTGATTTGTTTTGATTCCCAAATATTCTCACAGATGAATAAATGTTTTTTCGGGTCCTCCGATAATTCTCCTTTAAATTATGGTAACCTAATGGTGGGATCGTGTCTTGCCATTCTGAACGTTGAACTACTACCTCCACACAGTGTAGATACTTGACTAGTGCTGCCTGAATTGGCTCCTCCAGTTGTTGTTGCTTGTGTAGATGTACTTCCTATTGTCTTTCTTCCGAACTGCAGTTGTCTAAACAATGGTGTTCTCTTTGGTGTATTAGTCGCACATGGGTTTATGGGTTTCACACTGACATTAATATGGATAGGATTGCTGCCTTATCTTCCCGTTCTTGAACCTCTCGCATTCCTCTCATATGTTTCACGCAATATTTCTTCAATCTTCTCCACAGCCCATAGATCCTCTACCTCTTTCTCGTCACTTGCCAAGCCTTCCCTCATGGCTACAACTCTCTTCTTGGTATTCACCTTGTATTGGTAGGGTACTCCACTACGTGTCTTTCCATCTATCACCATAATTCGCTTGATCAAGTCGTTATCCATCATGATTGGGTCCAAGGGTTCCTCATCCTTTCCTCCTTCCATTTCTCCTCTTTCTTTCAGTGCATCCCCCATGCACGCATGGAAGTTTAGCTGTCTGACTCCATTTTCATTACACCTTTGTTATATAGTAATATCTTAATAGAAGTATACAACGATCTAATGTACCTTCCTCATGGTCCACGTAGAAACTCTTTGTTGGTAAATATTCAACAGACAACATATGCTTGTCATTGATGGCAAGTACAACATCGAAGATGGCATGAGTACAAGAAGAAGTATCAGAAGTATTTTAGGAAGATGCTGCAGAGAAATCCTGATAAGTTCAGAAGAGATAGTGCAGAGGATTGTTGGCAGGTTTTACAAGCAAAGTGAGCTTGTCATTGATGGTAGGATCAGAGTGTGCATTGATGGAAAGCATAGCGATGGCAAAGATCAGCATGATCAGCAGCGCAGTGATAATGGAAGAGGAGGAGAATCAGTGATCATTGGACCCCATCCTGAATCCCCGATGACTGTCAGATATGAATTCAGACAAGAAGAATGCATAGAAGAGGAGGACAAATATTAGGCGTCAGATCTGAGCGTAAGATCCGACCATCGTTGGATCAGGGAGAACCTGCACGTTCATTAAAGAGAAAGAAGAAGTGAAATGCGAAATGCCGAAATATGTTGGTCTGACTCCATTTTGGAGTTTCGTAGATTGGGACTTGAAGGCTTGAGACCCTTCATCATAAGAAGCCGAAATTGCCAAGTAGCAAAATAGCGAAGTGGAAAAATCGCGAAGTGCCAAAATTGCGAAGTGCCGAAATCGCAAAATGCGAAATGCCGAAATGATCCTAGCCGTTAGATCAAGGTGTGATATAGGCCATCAGATCTAGGAGGTGAATATGGTAGACCACGTCAGAAAGGATAGTCATGGACCATTGGATCAAGAGGATGCGTGGAAAAAAATCAGAGCACCACAAAGACTCCATTTCGGAGTTTCGCAGATCAAGAAATCCAAAGGAAAGAGGTTTAAACTCGCGATACGCGAGATTATGAAAAGATCTTGACCGTCAGATCACCAAGGATTCTGGACCGTTGATCTAAGCTCCATCTCGGAGATTCGCCTATCGCGACTTGGAGTGACGAGAACCTCCATCACAGGAATCGCGAGATGCGAATTCACGATAAGATCTGGACCGTCAATTCCCCAAGAATGTGGACTGTCGATCTGAGCTCCATCTCGGAGCTTTACCTATCTCAACTTGGAGTGACGAGAACCTCCATCTAAGGAACAATGAGATGCGAGATAGAGAAAAGATCTGGACCGTTGATTCATCAAAATTGTGGAACGTCGCTCAGGGTCGATGAAGATCATGAGTTCGAAGCGCCTTTTAGTGCAGCCTGTGGTCACCGCGTGTGGTCACATGGAGGAAAGACCTAGTGCAGATGAGCTTCGCCTTAGAATTTTGGGGATCACGTCTGGGAGTGTTGAGACACTGGATCATACGAATGCCGAAATACCGAAAAGGTGAATTTTCGCTATAACCGGTGGTCACCACCTGTGATCACGTAGAAGAGGGAGCTAGAGAAGCCAAGCTCCTTTTCGGAGCTTGTGACATGGAGAGTCAAGATGTCTCATCACAAAATCTATAAATTGTTAAAGTTTGAAACAGGTAAATAACGACAATACCCAACGGTGCAGGTGAATTTGAGCATAATCAGAGGGCTAATCTTGCTCCTCAGAGTGTAACTGCTAGAAACCATTGATGGTTTCTGCTAGAGGAGCTGAAGAGTCTCTGGGAATCTTCCAATGGGATGAAGATAGGTCATAGGGGATTGACAGATGGATGAGCATTGAAGTATGTAACTAAAACCGAAGGCATAAGCTCGACTATGCCAGAGAAGACGTCCAGTCTCAACTGCCAGAGAGGCTGAGGAATCTCAGTAGAACACCCAGTGATGTTGGACGCGTGGTGGGAACCACCAGAGAAGCTGAAGAGTTGTGATGATCAGGAGAGCACTCGAGAGGTGGAGGATATCGATGTGGTGTGAGTATGCAGAAGTATTATGCGCATTACATGCACAAGGTGCACATAATCTATAAGTACACAGTACAGAGAAGAGATGCGGTGGTAGTTGTTGTTGGAGTTGTTGTTGTTGAAGGTGATTCATGTGTGAAGAAGGAGGAGAGTGCAGCAGCTGAATTGAACAGAAGAGGAACTGTGCAGTGAATGGACATTGCGCACAGAGCATAAAAAGTAGAAGAACAGACATCACAAGTCACGTGTGCAGGAAGGCAGTGAGGCAGACAGAGCAACAAAATGCAGCAGAACAGTGATGAGTCTGGTAAGCCATTGTTGAACATTATATCACTGTAATGAGTTTCAGTAGAAAAGATTTATAAAACAGGGTGGTTGGGAGGTGCTAGGGAGGACTGGTGTCCTTAGAGTTTCAAGTGGGCGCTTGAACACAAGGAGTTGTAGCTTCCTTCTAGTTGGTGCTAGAGAAACCAGGGAATTGGTGCTTCCTTCTAGTTGGTGCTAGAGAAACTAGGGAGTTGGTGCTTCCTTCTAGTGGGTGCTAGAGAAAACAGAGTGTTGGTGCTCTCAGCAAGTAGCGGCTTGCAAAACTGAGGTTGTAGCCTCATTATGAGTCGGTGCTCATATGTATGATAATGTAAAGAATGTAACTATTACTTATCATATAAAGAAAAAAAGGTTTTTACCCTGTATGGGTTTCTTCGGGAAATATCTGTCTCTGTGTTTCTCATATATGTGATTGATGTTGAATGTGTCATTGTTTATTTCCCTACATTATTGTGATCATCATTGAGTGCCTTGTAAAGATTTTAAAACAATCATAATTGTTTAAGCACGGTGACAACTGATTCACCCCCCCTCTCAGTTGTCCAACACTCTTGCTCCGCTGCGCTATACGACTTCGTTATATTTACTGCAAACTCTTTTATAAATCCTACTACAATACTGTCGAGCCAAAAATCTATTGTGCGGATGAATTTGTTTTTCAATTGTTGTAACTGCTCAATATGTATCGGGGTCCACTCTAACTATCGGATCCGGTTCGTTGTGTAGTTATCCTTCAACCTTAGTATCCACTCCTGCAATAAGTGTGAAAATCATAGAAAAAAACTTCATGCAAATCAGTAAACACATGTTTCTCAATATATTTGTGGGGTGTTACTCTAGGGTTTATGTTATCTTTGTGTGCAAACTTCATCTTTTTTGTTCTTAGCCAACTTTTGATCTCTGCTTTTGTGGGATTCCACAGTCTTAACATCCCCTTCTAGTGGCTCATTGCTTTCTTATTTGTTAGCATTCTCTTTCTCCAACTCCCACAGATATTATGTATCCTTTCAACATATCTCATCTACTCAATCCTCTACTGTTCCTACCAACGAAAACATAACCACTTGTTAGTTCTTACTTGAGTATATTGTCTGAGTTAATATTGAGTGACTCAGGGTTCATGTCTGTTCGGGGTTCCAACAAAGCCTCTAAAACTATCAGCCCTCCCGGTAAACCATAAGGCAATGTAGCACACAGGGTGCATTGCACAGTCTCACCAGAGATAGTCTTAATGGGTAGTTGCAATACTCATGTATTTGCATCTTAGGATTGAGTGAGAGATCTGATAACTGTATACTGAGAGTTATATGTCATCTTATTAACGCAATACACTGTTATCACGATTTATGAAAGAAATATAATAACTCATTCATTTAGCATATCAATATCTATTGAAAGACAATAAAGACAATAAAGACACTCATAGATGTGTTCGTAATTATCATCTGAGCCTTGAAAATCTAACTAGTAAAACTAACATTGCCTTCCATGTCGCCCGAAAAGGCTCATTGACATGGTGCACTTACAATGATCCTAAATATGTAATTACCTCTCTCATGCAAACCTTTGAATGGCTCCTAAAGAGTTGGAAGAGTGATAAAAATAACAATTTTCCCCAAAAATGATGAACATGCCTCTAAAATACTTATGAAATCCTACCTCTATTCTCTATGAAAACTTGTCTCCAGCTTGATGAAAGCTAGTTGGATCTAAACCCTCCATTTGCATAGGCAAATCTACATCGTCGTCATCATTTAACACATCAACAATTTTTTTCTTATAATATATGCTAAATATATGCATATTAATGTACATGACCATATTGATATTATTAATACGGTTATTGCTAGTATTAATGTGAGTAAGTGACAACTTTTCACTAATTATTAATATGATTGTTACTAATATGAGTAACTAAAAACCTTTTACTAATTTAGTAATGAGTTAAATATATATTTATCAACCCATATAAATAATAATATTATTAAATTAATTAATATTAAAATTAATATGAATAATTAACAATCTTTAGCTAATAATTAATATGGTTGTTATTAATATTAACGTAGGTAACTAAAAAAATTTCATTAATTTAATAATAAATCAATAATATCATTAATTACTCAACTTCAACTAAGTCCACCAAAAAATCTTTAATAAATAAATTTAAATATACAAATTTTAATTAAAATAATTCATTTACTAAATAACACCAATATTAACATATAGTAAAGTTCCACATAGTTCAATAATATCATTAATTACTCAGCTTCAACTAAGTCCACCAAAAAAATCTTTAATAAATAAATTCAAATATAAAAATTTTAATTAAAATAATTCATTTACAAAATAATAATAATCTATTTTTAAGGTCACGGCCAAGCCAGCACACCAAATTGGTGTATGAGACCTCCTTGTTTGTGGGATAAGGGACCCGCACACCAAATTGGTGTATGAGACCTCCTTGTTTGTGGGATAAGGGACCCCTCTCCGCCCAACAATTTGACTGGTAAAATCTACGAAGGTATACATACCCTACCCCCCTCTGGATTTGAACCTTTGACCTCTTAAGAGGAAACACATGTTCTTAACCATTAGGCATAACACCAATATTAACATATAGTCAAGTTCCACATTGTTCCCACCCACAATACTAGAAACGAAACCATTTTGGTACGCCCCAACTAATAAAACCTGTATGCCCTTAAAATATGGAGTGTTTTTTGAGAGTTATTTTTAAATTTTTGATCCATTTTTTGAGTATCTGGGTTGGTTTAAAATGAAACAAAACCCTTGAAATTAGATTATAAAATGCTTGAAACTTTGATCTATACGAAATTCAAATTACAATTGAAAATCTGACCAGATTCAAGCCATTCTTTTTCCATAAATAAAAGTTTTCTCCATCCGTTATCCTACTCCTTAAAGCCGTTGCCTACTCCTTAAAGTATCATTATTTTGTGAATTAAAACTAATTCACTCGAGCCCATCTTTTCTATCTATCGATATAATTAGGAAAAAAGTACTTGGCGGCCGTCCCCTCAACGGTCCGAAATATTCGGAAATAGGTTCACATGATAGGATTCACAGAGGACGGACTCCGGATTCACTATGTATATATACAGTCCATATAATGCGTTTTCGTTTCATAAGGTAATTTGTATATATATATACTATGTATATATATACGGTCCATTGAACTATGGCAGGGCCCGGGATTTCCCGCGCTATACTAATAGCTATCGTTGCTGTATATGTGTCTTCATACCAGGGAAACTGCGCCAGCAACGAAGAAAAGGACGAGATGATTAAGGTACTTGCCACTGATCCACCAAGAAATTATCAGGGCATTAGAGCAGATCTCATACRCAGAGACTCCCTCCTTTCAAATGCGGAACAACTGCGCCGAGCTATTGAACGAAGCCACGACAGACTGCGCAGGTTCCAACAATATTTCATYACCAAAAATGCCCAGATTTCCCACAATCCGCTTACTGCTGGACACGGTTTGTTTTCGATGCASGTGAAAATAGGATCCCCGAATCCAGTAACGCTGCATTTAATAGYAGACACGGGCAGCGATTTGATCTGGACCAAGTGYCARGCYTCTTCACTATATAAACCCGGGCAGTCCTCGTCCTACAGTAAGGCCTCTTGCGGTAGCAATGTTTGTTTAGCCGTGGGCAACCGGTGTGATGCCCAGARAAACTGTGTATACCGCTATGGRTATACAGATACTTCTTATAGCTCTGGAACCTTGGCTTATGAAACATTTATGCTTTCATCTCAGGCAAGGRCTACATCGTTTCAGCGCATTGCTTTCGGATGTGGGCATGACCAAGGGAAATCTTTTGCCCGATCCGACGGTATAGTTGGTTTGGGAGGGGGGCCTCTATCTCTGGTTTCCCAGATTGGACCTTCCATTAACAATGTGTTCTCCTATTGTTTGGGATCCATGTATAATTCTTCAGGAACCAGCCCTTTATTCTTGGGTAGCACTAATTTCTTTGAAGCTGGTAAGTTCAGTGTCACCCCTATAATTCCAAACAAGAATTTCCCAACCTTCCACTATCTCAGTCTTGAAGGAATCAGTGTGGCGGGCAAAACAATCCCTTATCCGAACGGCACTTTCGAGATTCAACCCGGTGGAAGAGGAGGCATTTTCATCGATTCCGGGTCGACTATAACCTATTTGGCCGAGGCGGCATATAGGCCTTTACTGGCTGCTGTCCGCTCCACCATTAAAACTCCGCCGGTTCAACTATCTCATACTTCGTTTGATCTATGTTACGATGCTACGTTTGATAATATCAGAATTCCAGCCATCACTTTTCAGTTTGGAGGAGGCGCCAATTATATTTTGTCCCCGCAGAATTCTTTCCTTTCGTATAAAGAATATACGCGCGGACTGCTTTGCTTTGCGTTCGTATCTGCGGGGCCGGCGGGTTCGACATCGGTATTTGGAAATGTTCAGCAGCAGAATTTCCACATAGTGTACGATCTAAAGCAGCAGAAGCTCCATTTTGCTCCTGCTAACTGTGCTTCTCTGTAGATACGACTAAGTGTTCACTGTGTTGTGTTTAGCACCAGAGAACTCATATTGCCATATGTTTGGGAATAAAAATAAATTGTCATTTAGCTTCCTCCCTATGTTATAGCATTTGAATTCAATCGATGCATGTATTGCTTTTCTTGCAACGTTAGATTCAAATAAATCAGTTATTTTTATTGTTTCAGTTTTTTTGGCAGATAAAGTGTCAAATCATTTAGAGTTTTTTTAAGAAATAAATTGAACATAAAAAAATTTAGAGTTTCCTAAATATATAGGTACAAAATCTCTTAGATCTTTCAGAAAATAAACTCTGTTGTAATAATTTTAAATAAAATGAAATATATTAAATATCATCACATATATATTAAATATTGAATTCACTCTAATGGGAAAGTTAAGGATATTGAAGACTATTAAGGTGAAATTTTTTAAATCGGATAGGTTTATCCTTATCTCTCACATACACAAGCTTTTCAATTTAGCAGTCAAGCAGGGCTTCCCTAAACCCTTGACTCAAAGCCTCATTGTTTCTATTTTTAAAAATGAGGATAGAAACCACTATTTTTTGTTGTTTTGTTGACTTTAGAAAAGCTTTTGACATGGTTCTTAGGAAAAATCTTTGGAATATGTTGGAAGCGATAAAAGTGTCTCTCGAGTTGCTTCAATAAGGATGTATGAGAACGTTATTGCTAAGTTTAAAAATAGTGAGGGTTGGTCGAAAGAGAATAACTGCAATATTGGAGTCAAACAAGGTTGTCCCTTCTCCCCTACCCTTTTTGGCATATACATTGACAAGTTAGAAGATTACTTGGAAAAAGCAGATTGTGTCGGCCCTACTTTCACTAGTATAGTCATCAATCTTCTTCTTTATGCCGATGATATCATTCTTATGGAAAGGAGTCCCAATGATCTTGAAAATCAACTAAGAATCCTTAAGGATTTTTCCTCAAATATGGGTATGAGTGTTAACACTTATAAGACTAAGGTCATGATTATTAAATCCAATAAGATCACTTATGATACCTTCGTCTATGACAACAAAAACTTGGAGGAAGTGTTTGCATACAAATATCTTGGAATTGATAGGCACCACAAGCTCAACTGGAATTATAGCATTGAGAAAATGATTATTGAGGAATGGAAATCTTATTATGGGCTTGAAAACAATTATAAATCAATCGATCTTTGGAGCTGGGATAAGAAGAATCTCCTCTTTGAGACTCTTGTTACACCTGTTATTCTTTATGGATGTGAATTCTGGGGCTGTAGTATCTCTCGTGAATCCTGGAAAAAGATAGAGAAAATACAAAATAATTTTATAACCTATAATCTCAAAATTAAAGGAAATACGCCCTATCCCATCCTCCTCTTAGAAACAAGCCTCTCGCCCATTGAGAGCACGACTATAACTAGATACCTAATATATAAAAACAAGTTAAACAACATGGAAGACAAGAGGCTTCCTAAATTTTCTTCAAAATTGAGTCATAACCACCATCGACTCAAGCGAGGATGGCATAAAGATGCCTGGTCTTGGCTAAAATATTGGGGAATCATGGAAGACACCATTTTGTAGAATAAAGATACTGTTAAGAATATCATCAAATCAAAATTTAAGGAGAAAATGTGGTGTGATAGAGAGTTAGAGGAAAAAAGAAAATTAAGGTATTAAAAGGATGTAATCAACCCTAATCTAGAATATCAAAATTATCTTTTTGTATATGGATGTAATCAAACCTAATCTAGAAGATAAAAATTATCTTTTTGTTTTGACAAGTGTAAAGAAAAAATAATCATTACTAAGATAAGAACAAATTCTCACAAGCTCCATAGTGAAACTGGGCGCTAGTCAATTCCTAAAATGTCATGGGATGAAAGAGTGTCACCTTTGTGACTGTTAGATTTTTAGTGAGCTATGGCTCATGCATTCTTTTTTAAATTTTATGTCATCAATTAATTAAACCATAACCACTGCAAAAAACCAAGATCACAAGAAGAAGATCCATGCACAAGTACAAAAGAAGTATCGTTAGATACCCTTCTCAACAAGGAAAGAAAACCCAGAAAATCATTTTCTATATTCCTCAAGAGTGATGCAAACCCCCTACCTCAGCAAGGTCTGCGACCTCCCGGTCACCGGATCGTTCTCCTTCTTGAGCCAAAATAGCTCTTTGGGCTCCTGCTTGAACCCTTTGAACGAATCCACAGGTCCTCTTTATTGAAAACCCACCATGTGCAAACCTAAGCACTAAGCACAAGTTTTCCCCTCCATGTGATCGTCGTCGTGATCATAGGCCTTAATCAAGCTCTGATATATGAGTCGCCCTTCACTCTCTATCTCTCAATATCCAAAATTCTGATTCCCAGCAAGGGATCTATAACTTGCTAGCATCTCCCCTATCCTTCTCCATATGAATCTGTCTTGTGACCCAGGGCCAATCCTTTGGACACATTGCGTTTCATGATACCGGGGATCCCGATACCAACCGCCTCATTCCTCTGAATCCCGGAAACCTGAAAAGAGATAACGATCTTTGGCTCCTTCTTTGCCTTTGTCCATGTGACCCTTTCCTGTGACCACGCGCTAACACCAAAAGGTGTTGTCGGGTTTCAGGTTTCGGATTTTCCGATTACAAGGAAATCCTTGTTCCTCCAATCCCCAAAACCCAAAATCCGAAATCTCCCACCCTGGTCAATGGTCTTCCTCCTTTGTGATCTCACGGCTCCTATTCTCCCGTCAACCAACGGTCTAGATTAAATCCCTACTTTCTAGCTTTCGGGATTCTTGTAGAGTCTTCACCTCCCAACTCCCAATGATCAAATCCCTAAAATGTGGATCTCTTGACACACGTCCTTGGAGATGGACGGTCTCAATGCTTTCGGGACTTTGACGAGTCCTCTCTCTTCTATTGTTATGAGGGTTAAACTCCACGCACCTTCTCCCAGATCCGACGACTATCGGTCCTCGGTGCTCGATCTGACGGTTCAGATCTGATCCCTTGCACACTCTTCTCTTGCTATCTGGACGTAGGCTCCAACGGTCCAGATATCCTCCTCCACAACTGATCTAATGGTTGCCAACGCTCCTCCTCCTAAGATTTGAGAACTTCATGGCCCCACTGTTATCCTCTATGTGACTCTACTTGATTCGACAACTATAGGCTATTCGACACTTCCTCCCAAAGGCTCTCCACTGTCCATTTAGATCTCTTCTCCTTCGCACTATTTCTGTGTCTCTGAACGTAGATTCAATGATCCATATTCCCCACTTCTTCCAATCCAATGACAGTTGTTGCTCCTTCCTGAGCTTGCACTTCTTCCTTTCCCTTGGAATATTTTCGACGCTTGAAGGTCTCGGTCTTCGATGCTTCTCTTGCGAGCCCAATTCTTTTGGGTTTCATCTGTGTTATAGAAACGCTTCCCCTCCTAAGCTTTGTCAACTCAAAAAACCTTGAAAGGGTTTATATGTGTGCATTCTTCTCGTTCTTTCTCTTCTGAGCTTATGGACTTAGAACAAGTCCACTCTCGCACACTCCTGGTGTTGTTGAGATTTCGAATAACTTATATTTGAAGTATTTCTTTGAAAAGAAATACTTCACTCCCTCCTCGCGTTCTTCTGCTCAATGCCCTCCTGGGAAAACTTCACAAAATCTTCAGAAATTATGTCTTCTCCCTGAACTCGACAAAGAGTTCTTCCCATGCACTTGTTGCATTCACTCAATGCCCACCTGGTAGAGATTCTACATATTCTTTAGTGATTTTTTCGTCTCTCTTTCTATGCCCCCCTCTGCACAGTCTCACCTCCCAGGTGTTAAACAACTTTGAGGCTTCTCCCTTGAGCCTATGATTCCTCTAGTGTGCCCTCCTGACACGTCTCTGTCCAAATTCCGCAGAACTTAGAAGTGCACTCTTGCACTAGCTTACAGAGTCCTTAGTAATTTGTCATGCAATATCTTGCATGAAGCCACAAAGAATCCAGACTGAAAATGAAAGAACTCATAGACAACAATTTTTGTCTATCCTTGCAAATGTAAATTTAACATACATATACAACATATATGAGCACACACAGATGGCATTCAATTGCATAAAACACACAAAGACTCAAGTGCAGGAAACAATTCTCTTTGTATTAATAAGAATGCGTGTACATAGGTTACAAAAGCTCGAATTGCAACAGAGTCTCGACTCTCCTCTCTTCTTTTCTCTTTGTCCCTGCTAGTTCTAATGATTACAGATACAAAAGATATTTTTACAAAAGGGGGCTCCTCGAGCTCTTCCCTCCATCTCACCTACTCTTATTTATTGCATTGAATGGATATTCAATGGTTGTTTAGTCTGAATCAGATCTAGCACTTCATCCTACTATCAACCATTAAAGGCAACTCTAACTACTACATGTAAAAATGCATGGATTTTGGCTCTACCAACCTTACAATCATTTAATTCAAATTCAAATTTTGAAAATGAGAGGGTTGTACCTCTCTCCTCCATTGAATGTGTGCTTTGATGTGTTGGCTAGTTGGCACTTTACTGATGTGGAGCAATGCTCCTGCATCATACTCCACTGCTGCGAAAAATTCATGAGCTCCTGCTCATGAGCTTCCCAACATCACTGTTGAAATCCACCTAGATCCCAAACAACTCTCTGGAGTTGTCCATCTACTCCACTTCTTCGTTGTTGTTGTTTCTACATCTTCCCCACTTCTATGGCAGGATTCCCTCTATTCATCTTCCTCTCGCTGATAGTTTCTTGCACTGAACTCAAAATCAACCTTCTAATTTCTTCAATTACCTCATCCAACTTCTCAACTGTCTCGATCTCCTCTTCATGCAACCTCTTTTGCTGCACTTCCTCCTTGCAAATGGGTAGATCAATATGATCTCCCACATTTTCTTCCTCATCTCTTGTGATTTTGACTTGCCACTCTACTGCAGAATCCAATTCTACAGTCTCTTCACTGAGTTGTTGCTCAGCTTCTCCCTTTGCAATCTTTTCTTCTGCCATTTCTCCTGCTGGTGTATTCTGAGCTTCCTCCAGCTTCTCCTTGGGTTGGTATCCTTCCCATGTCTCCAACCTGATATGTTGGATGTGCATTCTCTGCACTATCACCCTTTTCTCTAGGGCTTCAAATTCTTCACATAGACCAGCAAAATCTATGTCGTCTGCTTCCTCTCCTACTGCAAGCTCCAATGTTGCAGTCATCTCTTTTCCATCTTCCTGGCTGAAAATTTTGAGCCATTCTTCTAAATTCTCATCTTCTTCTGCTGGGGAAAACATCAATGGTTTCTCCATGTTCTCCTCTTCCTCCATGACAGTCATTGTTGGATTTCCTTTTTCACCAGTTGCATCTGCAACACATGTGTTGGCCTCCACTGGGCTACTTGGTAGGAATACCTCAATTCCTCCAATGATTAGAATGCATATTTGATCCTTCTCTATCAACTCTCCTTGCTGATATGAACTCACCCCTGAGCTCATCTTCTCTCCCTTACCCTTCTGGAAAATTAGGATTTCTTCTATGCCCTCCTGGCAGTCTATGAGATCCTCCAATGATCTCATATCATTTCCCACCTGGCAAATTGGAAGTTCCTCACTGCCCACTTGGCAGTTTCTGAGATCATCCAATGATCTCCTCTCCTCGTCATCACTGAGATTTCTCCCAGCTTCTAGCTCACATATGTGAACCACTTCCTCTATGTCTCTGAGGCCCTCAACATACCTCATCCATATTCTCAACAATTGTCGTTGTCCTCTGGCCAAAAAATTCTAAATCGACCATTTCACCTTCCCGTTCATGGGCCATTCATATACCCAATGCGTTTCTCATTCTTATGCATTTGAAATGCAAGCTACTCCATTCTCGCCCTCACCTCATCGATTTCTTTGTCCATCTCGGATTTTCCCTTCTATTGGCGGTCTCTATCATGACCACGCTTATGGCCTTCAGTATCCATCCTTCCCTCAAGAACACAACTGGTTCTTCTATCTCAGCCCGCCTAGCTGTCGAATGTTTGGTGCCTACATGAAAACAGATCTCCACGCATAGAGCATAAACACTCTTTCTTCCTTTTCTCATTCGCCTGAAATATACAGATGAAAATTCTTGCACTCATACCACTTGATGGTGTGTATCAGAGTATATTC
This sequence comes from Picea glauca, assembly GCA_000966675.3. Lineage (NCBI taxonomy): Eukaryota > Viridiplantae > Streptophyta > Pinopsida > Pinales > Pinaceae > Picea > Picea glauca. The sequence continues at coordinate 34,820 of JZKD02S1611655.1, forward strand.
TTTCTGACTTCACCTCCCTATGCCTACAACCTACAAACTGAAAGCGGATCTGATACCACTTAATGCAGACCCCCTACCTCAACAATGTCTGCGACCTCCCAGTCACTGGATTGTTCTCCTTCCTGAGCCAAAATAGCTCTTTGGGCTCCTGCTCAAACCCTTTGAACAAATCCACAGGTCCTCTTTATTGACAACCCACCATGTGAAAACTTAAGCACTAAGCGTGAGCTTTCCCCTCCATGTGATCATCGTCGTGATCACAGGCCTTAATCGAGCTATGATATATGAGTTTCCCTTCACTCTCTATCTCCTGGTATCCAAAAGTATGATTGCCAACAAGGGGTCTAACACTTGCTAGCATCTTCCCTATCCTTCTCCATATGACCTTGTTTTGTGACCCAGGGCCAATGCTTTGGGCACGTCGCGTCTCGTGATACCGGTGATCCTGATACCAAATGCCTCGTTCCTCTGAATCCCGAAAACCTGAAAAGAGATAACGATCTTTGGCTCCTTCTTTGCCTTCATCCATGTGACCCTTTCCTGTGACCATGCACTAACACCAAAAGGTGTTGTCGGGTTTCGGCTTTCGGCTTTTCTGCTTATAAGGAAATCCTTGTTCCTCTAATCCCCGAAACCTGAAATCTGAAATCTCCCTCCCCGGTCAATGATATTCCTCCTTTGTGATCTCACGTCTCCTATTCTTCTGTCAACCAACGATATAGATTAAATCCTATCTTTGTATCTTTCAGGATTCTTACGGAGTCTTCACCTCCCAATTCCCGGTGATCAAATCCCCGAAATGTGGATCTCTTGACACGCGTCCTCAGAGATGGATGGTCCTGATGCTTTTGGGACTTTGATGAGTCCTCTCTCTTCTGTTGTTATGAGGGTTAAAATTCACACACCTTCTCCCGGATTCGATGGCTATTGGTCCTCGGTGCTCAATCTGACGGTTCAGATCTGATCCCTTGCGCGCTCTTCTCCTGTTGTCTGGACGTAGGCTCCAACGGTCCAGATATCCTCCTCCAAAACTAATCTAACAGTTGTCAATGCTCTTCCTCCTGAGCTTTGAGAACTTCATGGTCCCACTTTTATCCTCTGTGCGACTCTGCTTTATTCGACGACTATTGGCTATTCGACACTTCCTCCCAAAGGCTCTCCACCATCCATTTAGATCTCTTCTCCTTTGCACTGTTTGTGTGTGTCTTGAAGTAGATTCAACGATCCAGATTCCCCACTTCTACCAATCCAATAGAAGTTGTTTCTCCTTCTTGAGCTTGCACTTCTTCCTTTCCCTTGGAATATTTTCGACGCTTGAAGGTCTCGGCCTTCGATGCTTCTCTTGAGAGCCTGGTTCCTTTGGGTCTCGTCTCCATTATAAAAATGATTCCCCTCCTAATATTTTTCAACTCAGAAAACCTCGAAAGGGTTTCTCTGTGCACTTTCTTCTTGTGCTTTCTCTTATGAGCTTATGGACTTAGAAAAAGTCCACTCTCGCACACTCCTGGTGTTGTTGAGATTTCGAATAACTCAGATCTAAAGTATTTCTTTGAAAATAAATGCTTCACGCCCTCCTGGAGTTCTTCTGCTCAATGCCCTCCTGGCAGAACTTCACAGAATCTTCAGAAATTTTGTCTTCTCCCTAAACTCGACAAATAGTTCTTCTCGTGCACTCGTTGCACTCGCTCGATGCCCACCTGGCAGATCTTCTATAGAATATTCAGTGATATTTTCTTCTCTCTTTCTGTGCCCTCCTCTGCATAGTCTCACCTCCAAGGTGTTCAACAACCTTGAGGCTTCTCCCTTGGGCCTATGATTCCTTTGGTGCACCCTCCTAGAACATCTCTGTCTGAATTTCGCAGAACTTAGAAGTGCACTCTTGCACTATATTATAGAGCCCTCAGTACTCTATCATGCAACCTCTTGCATGAAGCCACGAAGAACCTAGATTGAAAATCAAAGAACTCACAGAAAAAAAATTATGTCTATCCCTGCAAATGTAAATCTAACATACATCTACAACATATATGAGCACACACAGATGACATTCAATTGCATAAAACACACAAAGACTCAAGTGCAAGAAAAACTGCTCTTTGTATTAATAAGAATGCATGTACAGAGGTTACAAAATCTTGAACTGCAACAGAGTCTCAGCTCTCCTCTCTTCTCTTCTCTTTGTCCCTACTAGTTCTAATGAATATAGATACAAAATATCTTTTTACAAAAAGGGGATCCTCGAGCTCTTTCCTCCATCTCATCTACTCTCATTTATTACATTGAATGGATATCCAATGGTTGTCTAGTCTGAATCAGATCTAGACCTTCAGCCTGTTGTCAACCATTAAAGGTGACTCTAACTACTACATGCATAAAGGCATGGCTTTTGGCTCTACCAACCTTACAATCATTTAATTCAAATTCAAATTTTGAAAACGAGAGGGTTGCACCTCTCTCCTCCATTGAATGTGCGCTTTGATGTGCTGGCTAGTTGGTGCTTTGTTGACATGGAGTGATGCTCCTGCATCAAAGAGAAATACGTCCCACACCATCACCAAAACTAGCACACAAGAGGGTGCTGCAATTTTCATAATTTCAGACCAAAACTTATGAAATCATGAGATGACACAATGATAAGTGTGTTTCCTCAATGGAGATTCACCTTTATTTATATAAGACTTGTCACATCAAATGATGTGTCTATTGACACAATAGGTCCAACCTCAATAACTCAAATTATAATTATTAATTACCATATTTTTTTTTTTTTGTAAATAAGAAGTATATGTATATTAAGAGCCTTCGTAAGCTGAAGCAGAGTAGAAAAATACAAAGATGACAGAACTGCAGTTACTGGACTGCCCCACCCATGGGGAAACCAGTCCAGCCATCCCATCCAACCCACTAGTCAAACAAGTCATAAGTTAAACTAGTAAAAAGAGTATTCATAATGTTTATCATCTAAGACCTAAATCCTGATTGGACTTGACAAACACTAAAAGCTTAGACACCTGGCAGGTATCCAGACCACGTGGTGTGAAGGTCTCTTGGCCAAGGCTCTTCCTCAATATACGTCACCTCGTCGACCCATTGATTACCATCTTCCTCGTTGCACGCAGCTCCCTCGACGTCGTCCTCTCGCGCTTCCTTCTGCCGGCCTGTTTCTACTGGACTCTGCACTCTCTTCTGATCTTCACCTTGAGCTGTCGCGGGGTCCTCCATTGGACTTGCTTCGACAGGATCCGAGAATAGAGCCTTATGCATGGATGATATAATTTGGAGAAAGCTCACCACCTTTACATTCGTGGCCTGTATGTGAAAGTGTAGATCCACCACCTCCTGCCTGAGTTCAAAAACCAGGTCGTGCAGAGAAGACAAGCTATCTCTGAATTGCGCCCTATCAAATGAGTCAGGGAAATGAAGTCCTGCCCTATTAGGCTCACCTTGAAGAGAAGGGACGCAGCCCAGGTTTCCCAGAGGGTCACGGAAAGGCATGGGGTTAGGAGAATTTGTTGGGGGGTCTTGAGAAATTCGAAGGAGTGAAATTGGCATTCGTGGAATTATGTCCATGGAGTTGAACTGCGGAGCTTGCAAAGATACAGGGGTAGACTCATACTGATGGCGAGGGGAGGAATCAGTGGAGGTCGAGTCAGGAGGTGTGATCGAGGGCCTTCGAGGCTTCCAGGGGGAGCCCCGCCTCGGTCTACCCCTTGGTCGAGTCATTGGATACCCGGTGCAACTGGCAGAGGATACTAAGGCCGCCTGGTGGAGGAGTATGACAAGGATCACCTCTCTCCAGAGGAAAAGAGCCGAGATAAGATTATGTTGTGAAGGGAGGAGCCCTGCAGACAACAAACACAAGTTAATCACAAACATAGTGAACCAATCCATTCAAATTCACAGTGAAGGGAAGAGGACTGCTGCGTAAATGCTCCTTCGTATCGCCATAAAGGGCATTTAAACTCCGGGTAGGGTGGTGGGATGTGGCACAATCCCATCACGTGCCTCAATGCTACGGTTCCCGGTACCTTCGCCCATCTCTTGCCACGATGACTGCTCTGACACCCCATCCGGGGGATTAATTACCATATTAATTATCTTTTAAATTAATTATTAATCACATTAAGGTGGGGCCAACCTGTACCCTTTACATTACAATTAGGGTTATAGGCAAGTCTGACTCTTGAACAATATAGCAATGGATATTGTACACCCACTAGGGGAACATCCATAGGGATGTCATATCTTTGGCTCACTGCATTACATAGAAGAACCATGTATCTTCACATGTTCACCTGTGCTCATCCACAAGCACGTCCACTCTACAGATCTTATTTCCCACTGACTCACATAGGAGAATCATCTGGATGTTTCTCGTCAACTTTGTTGCTCAGAGGAGGCTAATCCATCATCTTCATTTCTGTTCACATGATGATGCAACCAACACTTTGGGATTTCACACATTCACCTTGTGCTCAGCCACAGACACGTCTAATTCAACATATCTACTTTCCCACTAGATAATCATCTGGAGTTATTCTCAACTCTCTAAATGGAGGAGGTCATCTCTGCATTCCATATCTGTCTCATGAAGGAACCACGTACCCTTCTTAGGAGCTTTCTCTCAGGTTTGTAAGTTGAGAGAAAGACTCACATAGCTGTAATGATCCACATCTCACAGGTTTGTAAGATGGAGATTGTCTCACATAGTTGTAATAATCAATACTCCCTCTCAGCTAGGGAGACATTATTCATCATGCCAAGTCTCACATGGATGTACTTTGAATTTTGTCTTGGCTGGAGTGATCAATAATCCCTCTCAACTAGGGAGGCATTCTTCACCAAGTTAGTTTGGTGAATATGTGTGCAATATGCTCATGTGTAAAAAGGTATTTCATGTGTACGATTTTTCCTCAGCATCATATCTTTGATATAAGGATATTTCATCTCGTCGTGTTTCGATTCATCAGAAAAACATTGGGTTCTCAAGTATATTTATACATGACTCTTGGTTATCATCATAGGATCCATCTCATGGTCAAGTAAATCGGTTAGAAGCTTGTGAAGCCACATTGCTTCGCACACTCACTTCTATATCTACTCTATCTTTGGTGCACTCAAGGCCACAAAGTTTTGTTTCCTGCTACATCAGGAAATCATGACAAATGTCATGGTAAAACAACAATTGGATGTGCTCTTTCGGTCCAATGTACTCTCTACTCAATCTGATTTGGCATATCTTGCAAATTCAAGTTCACATTGGAGGCATATCTCAGGCCATATCCAACTGTGCCTCATATATATCTCAATACATGCTTCACTGCTATCCAGTGAGTCTGTCTTGACAGACTCATGTATTGACTAAGAACATTCACTGCATAGAATGAATCAGGTCTGGTGTTAACCAGATATGTCAATGATCTAATCAGTTGTGGATCAATCTTGTCTGAATCATCATCATTCATTTTCTTCAATTTCATCATGGTGATTTTGCATTCTGTCATCTTCGTGTCCGAAAAAGTGGTGCGTCATACTCATATCCTTCGTCTCGAAATAAAAATTCAAATCTTACTTGTATCCAACAACAATGTCTTCCTGAATAATTTATCAAAATCGGTCTCTTGTCATCAACACTGTAATAATATATGTTTGGATCAACAACACTCTTGCTGAAATCCAAACTCATCAAGAATCCATCCATCTGATATTGTTTCCAACTCATGGATGATAGTATGGTTGGAAGTGTAACGAGTTGATTGGATCAAGTATATCATGATATAAAATGATTCATATGGATATCGATGGCCACCCACCTTTTCCAACTGGCTCAAAACAGTTTTCTGACAATTTTGGCAATTTACTATTTTTAGCAGTTTTAAGTTTCGGGGCCATTTTGAGGGCCTAAATGAAGTTTTTTTTTGGGATTGAGCTCCTAAATGACATACAAATTCATAATTGAGCACCCAAAATGAATCTCCTCTATGAAACCTTTCCAACGGGCTATCACACGCCTAAAATGAAGACCGTATGCAAAAGTTACGACCCAGGGAAGTTGATGTACCAACTTACCCAAACGGAGCCCACATGACTTTTGGCGCTTCATCTCCTAGGGTTAGGTTTTTGGATGTCAAGGGTTTTTGTCATTCTTGATTATTGTAAAAACGCTCTTAGAGCCTCATTCTAACCTTCTTCTTGTGAATGTGCGTTGTTTTCACATCTCTTCTTAGAGATAAGTCGCCACCATTCTAGCAAGCTTGTTTCTGCTGCATTTTACAGTTTCAGCTTATTTCGTTATTGAATAGAAAACCAGTTTTACTGTATCTCTATTATTTTGTGTTAAGAACCTATTAATAATTTGTATTCATTTTTTTCTTCTCATAAAATCTAGATTGGTGGTATTAGAGCGGTCTGCTCCTTGTCATCTTAATGCATGTCCCCAACGAGGTCGGAGTACAAAGGGTTGGGTCTCGAGCTTGTTTCTCTTGAGGACAAAATCTCTCGCACACCCAAGAGACCTCCCATGGTAGGAGAAAATAAATATGATGGGATAGGAGATCCTTTCAAACTGTTGATTGAGTAAGCCCTCACACAATAGAGGAACGAGATGATGGATAGTTTCATGCAAATCCTTTGGCGGCTACCAACAGACGACGCATCTTCTTCGAATGGAGGCGCCTTCCCCTTCAAGGTACAAATAAACTTTAATATACTTATATTTGAAGGTCAAATATATGTATATGCTATAGACAAGTGGTTGAATCTACTAGAAGGGTATTTTTTTGTCCATAATTTTTCGAATAGAGAAAAGATTACTTTTGCACTCCTCAAAGTCGTTCCCCATGTCAAAGAATGGTGGGAAACTTTCTGTGAGAAAAAGGAAATAGAGGAAACCTCATTATTTTCAGTCACGGACACCTGGGAATCCTTCAGGGATTCTATTAAGGAACAATACTATCCTTTCGGAAGTTATGACGACCTGTATACCAAATGGACCACACTACGACAAGAAAGAGACCAAGTAGTTCTAGATTTCACAAATATCTTCCATACCTTGCACACCGAGTTGGGTATCAAAGATTTAGACTGACATCTGGTGCTCAAGTATTGTGGTGATATGCATATATACATCCAGATCGAAATGGAATTTTTGTACATCTCATCCTTGGGCGCGACCTACCGATATGTCGTCAAGATCGAGCAAAAGCTCAAACAAAAGACGCGACAATTTGGGCCTGGGAACCCCTCACAAAAAAATCCAAGAAAGGATGGCGCCAATCCACCAAACAAAGGAAAGAGCAAAGATGGATAATATCAAGACAACTAGTCCAAGCCACAGGCAAAGAAGGACACCGGAAAGACAAAGAAAGATACCGGGAAGTGGTGCGACTTCCATAAGAGCCCTTGGCATAACACTGTTGACTGCCACTCAAAGTAGTTGCTAGTGGCCGAAGTGAAATTCTTTGAATCAGATGTGGATTTTGACTTTGAGCCAGAACCAGAAAGGGGAAGACAGATCATTGAAGCGAAACTCAGTGCCACCGTTGCTACCACCAAGCTCCAGCCTGGTGAACCAGATGAGCCAGAAGAAGGAGAGCGCCTCTTTCATTCATAGATGTGGGTAAAAGGCACCTTGCTGTACTTCATCGTTGATAGTGGTAGAAAGAAGAAACTCATCTCAACAAAGGTCATCAAGCGGTTGGCCTACCAACAACACCGCAGCCACAACCCTATGCCATTGGATGGCTCTACCAAGGAAGTGATCTCCACGTTAGCCAACAGTGTCGCCTGTCGTACGACATCAAGCCCTTCAAAGACGAGTTATTGTGTGATGTTTCTCCTCTCGAAGTTTTTGATGTTCTTTTGGGCCAACCTTATTTATGGAAACGTCATGATGTATATGAGTCTAGGCCTCGTAGTGTTATTATTACTTTGAATAGGAAATTGTACAGGATAGCTGAGGCAGTCGCACCTAGTGCTATTTCCTTGATCTCTGCTAAGCAATGAAGGAAGGTCATATCTCAGATGGGGAATTTTTTCTTCTTCGTGATTCGCTCTTAGAATAAGAAAAAGATCGCAGCCACATCCAGGGTCTCTGCGACTGACCTCTCCACACAACAAAATCAAGTAGATAAGGTCGTGAAAGAATACTCGGATATCTTCTCCGCACCGATAGGGGTACCTCTACACTGCCAGGTCAAGCACCCCATCGATCTGACACCCGACGCACCGTTTCCCAATGGGCCATTCTATCATCGCTCTTTGTTAGAGAACGAGGAGATCAAGCGATAGATCGAACAACTGCTACACAAGGGGCACATTTTCCCCATCTCATCACCTTGCGGGAGCCCAATCGTGCTGGTACAGAAGAAACATGGAACCTGGCGACTCTGTATTGATTATCGAGCTCTGAATAAAATCACAGTTAGAAATTAGTACCCGATTCCCCGAATCGATGACCTCCTTGATCAACTCACAGGGGCCAAATAATTTAGTAAGATTGATCTAAAGTCTGGCTACCACCAGGTCCTGATAGAACAAACAAATGTATGGAAGACTGCCTTCAAGTCAAAGGAAGGCCTTTTTGAATGGTTGGTCATGCCCTTTGGCTTGAAAAATTCTCCAGCCACTTTCATGAGGATGATGGACGATATCTTATGACCATTCACCAATACTTTTGTAGTGGTGTATTTGGATAATATTCTAATTTATAGCAAGACTTGGGCTAAACACTTGCAGCATATTCAACAGGTTTTGCACACCCTGCGGTAGCACAAGCTATACACCAACTTGGAAAAATTCTCCTTCGGCATGGACAGGGTCCATTACCTGGGCTACATCATTGATCAACATGGCGTACATGTGGATCCAGCCAAGATCTAAGTCATCCGTGACTGACCAGCCCCAAAACACTCATTAAGCTTCGAACCTTCTTGGGCCTTGCCAATTTCTATCGCAGGTTCATGTTGGGTTTCTCCCATATTGCATGGGCCCTCAGCCAAATAAACAGGGGTGGTGGTAAGGTGAAATTTGCGTGGGGCTGGTCCCAACAACAAGCGTTCGATGATTTGAAGAAATGCTTGTGCTCAGCCCCAGTACTTTCACTACTAGACCTGCAAGATCCCCTTAAGATCGAGACAGATGCTTTAGATTATGTTGTGGGCATCGTTCTCACTCAGCATGGCCACTATGTGGCCTATCATAGCGAGACACTCTCAGATACTGTCCGTACGTTCCCTACTTAGGACAAAGAAATGTACTCCATTATGCAAGCATGCCACCAGTGGAGACATTACATTCTTGGTAAGGAGATAGTCATCCACACTGATCATAACCCACTGCAGTTCATGCAGACATAGGGAAAATTGTAGAATGACCCCCATCAAAAGTGTTCCACATACTTGTATCAATTCCACCTCAACATCAAGTATAAAACAGGAAGCACCAATCACATCGTTGATTTCCTCAACAGACCGCCAGTCGCGACACTCACCACGGTGCTAGACTCTTGCAGCCATGAGACATCTGGATGGACCCAACTCTATGAGACAGACCCCAACTTTTCCACCACCTACCAAATGTTGGGTGCAAATGGAGTTGTCAATAATTTCCATCTTTAGTATGGGTTGTTGTGTCGTCTCGGTCATATTGTGTTCCATCAAGTGAGCGAGGGACGTTGATCTAGGAATCCCACTACAGTCAGGTGGCTGGACACTTCGGCATTGAAAAGACAGTGGCTATGCTATAGAAACATTTCTATTGCCCGAAACTTCTACAAGAGGTCAGCAAGTATATCAGGTCATGCATTGCCTGTGCTACTGCCAAACCGACCACTAAGAAAGAGGGCATGCACACCCCTCTTCCTACTCCTGACAGGCAATGGGAATCCATCTCAATGGACTACATGTCGGGCCTCCCATCCACCAAGTGGGGAAATGACTGTGTTTTTGTGGTTGTTGATCGCTTTTCTAAGATGGTGGTTTTGGTTTCCTGGAAGAAGAGCATCACAACAGAGGCCATTTCCAAGATCTTCTTCGAACGAGTCTGGGTACATTTTGGAATCCCACAAACCATTGTCTCATATCGGGATAGTCGACTTCTCAACACATTCTGGTCAAGACTCTGGTCATTACTGGACACCAAGCTCGCCGAATTCACGGCCTTCCACCCCCAGACATATGGCAAAACCGAGGGTGTAAATAAAATGATTGTGCATATCCTCCGCATGTATAATTCAAAGAACCCTCGCACATGGGATGAGAGCCTTCCCTATGTCCATCATAGATACAACTGAGACCTGCATAGCTCAACCAGCCACAGGCCCTTTCAAGTCGGGTTGGGATTCCAACCATTGGGTCCCATATATGTTTCACTTCCCCTTGAGGTCACCTTGACCGACTCATCTCCTGCTCCAAATGAAGCTGACAAAGCCACTCGATTCATTGAGCAGATCCAACACATCCACCAACAGGTTTAGGATATCCTATAGAAGTCCAATGACAAGTACAAACAACACCATGATCAACATCGGGTGTCGCATAATTTTTAGTTGGGTGACAAAGTTTGGTTTCACTTGCAGAAAGAATGCCTTACAGGACCCCATCGGAAGCTTCGCCCACTCTGTTATGGGTCATACACTATCACCAAGGCCATGGGGGATAATGATTTTGAGCTCAACATTCCTCCTTTCCTTGGCATGCACCCAGTGTTCAACGTGGATCTCCTTCGCCCTTATTTCCCATCATAATTGGACACCTCAGAAGTAGTATAACAAATGACACCAACAGAGCTCAACCCCGAATCCATACAACAGACATCAAAGGATCCATCTTTATCGATTCGTCAAAGAAGGGCAGCGCCTGCACCAAGGCAAGCGGCTCACCCGGGGCCAAATTCAACAGAAATTTCCTCATCTGATGCGGGAACTCAATGCAATGGATACCATTGATTGCTAAGGAGGGAGGATTGATCCATATGGATATCGGTGGCCACCCACCTTTTCCAACTATCTCAAAATAGTTTTCTGACAATTTTGGCAATTTACTACTTTTAGCAGTTTTAAGTTCCGGGGCCATTTTGAGGGCCTAAATGAAGGCTTTTCGGGATCGATCTCCTCAATGATAGATGAAGGAATGAATGATCACCCAAAATGAATCTCCTCTATGATACCTTTCCAATGGGCTATCACACGCCTAAAACGGAGATCGTATGCAGAAGTTACGACCCCAGAAAGTTGATGTACCAACTTACCCAAACGGGGCCCACATGACTTTTGGCGCTTCATCTCCTACGGTTAGGTTTTTGGATGTCTATGGATTTTGGAATTATTTGTTATTGTAAAAAGGCCTTCATAGCCTCATTGTAACCTTATTCTTGTGAATGCACTCTTCCGTCAGATCTCTTCTCAGAGATAAGCGACCGCCATTCCAACAAGCTTGTTTCCGCTGCATTTTACAGTTTCAGCTTATTTCGTTATTGAATAGAAAACCAGTTTTATTGTATCTCTATTATTTTGTGTTAAGCACCTGTTAACAATATGTACTCATTTCGTTCTTCTCATAAAATCCGGATCAGACAACTCCCTCTGTTTGTGAGAAACCTCTGGGTATAGATATCTCTTTGTATTTCTCGATATTTCTATCAGTTTCATGCTTGATCTTATAGATCCACTTGGAAGTCATCATAGACTTCCATTCTGGTCTCTGAACAATATTTTATACATCATTTTTTCTTTCTTTCTTGGGATGAGCCTTGAGAGGCTTGTATGTTTCTCCACCTCTTGCAGAGTGATCCTAAGTAAGCCTTTTATGCCCTACTGCAATATCTCTAATCATATCAACTGGAGCTACTAGATTAACTACAATAATGTCTTGTCTTCTTGTGAACTACTGAAGAGGAAGAAGGTACTATCTCTCTTTCTCAATTAGTTTGACTCCTTATGAATCAAGTGACTCCCTATGAAGTCTTGAAGGATAATATTATTCTTTTGTTTGTTAGCCTTCCTGGAACAAGAAAACAAACAAAAGGAAACAAAGCAAGAATATCCCCTAGAGGAGATTCATGAGTACATTTGTAGAATAAAAACATTTTAAGGATTGTTGTCACAACTACAACACCTACTTGTAATGTAGCAACCTTAGGGATGTAGGTTATAGTCATGATAAAAAACAATCAAACCTAAAGTCTTCACTTCCCATGTGTTTTTCTTCTAAATGCATTGAGACTTTTCTAGGTCCATGATTTGCACCAGGGTATCCTTCCTCCTGCAAATACCCTTTTGACGATGATGCAAATAATATATATGTACGAGTGCATACCTAAGAGTGTACACCAGTGTAGGTTCTTCTTGTTTGTATTGTAGCCACCTATACTCTGGTCTAGTAGAAACTTTATGCATGTTCAAGACGTGCCTCAGACTTGGTCCTTCTATACCTCAGAGACTCCTTTATATTTGGGCCCGAAACTCTGCTAAACATCTTGGATTCTATCAACAATTATATTGTTGTAGTGTTAACTGTCAAGTAACTTATACATGGACCTTGCTATTGGACAGTGAATCTTAGGGTGCACGACTACTGCAGGCTTTTGTTACTGAAAATACTGTCACATATTTGACACCATACCAGTGGATTCATTTATGGAATTACTGTGTGGAGGGGAGCTTGAATTCTACAGTGTTTACAAGTCTCTTGATCCAGGTGAGTGATGTTGTTTGTTCCAAGTAATTATAACCTCCAAATATACACAACCAACCTTTCAACAGTATTTTCAACAGAGCTTAGTCGACACCTCATATTTGTTGTCCCATCTAACTCTGATCTTGACTGCAAATTTGTAGAATTTATTATGAGCAGATGCAACTATTTGATCCATGGTCCTGGTAATAATTTAGGAATTTATTGCATCTAGTTTCAGGGAGAATCCCTCGATTTGATTTTCTCTTGGATTGTTCATTTCTTCATTGGTATTCCCCAGCCTACGAATGTTCTCAATATGTGGGGTAAACTGTGAGTTCACTCTAGCTTATGACAAAACATCCAGGGGATCATTGGCATATATATA
>JZKD02S1611655.1:47925-65535 GCA_000966675.3 Picea glauca
TGCTTTGATCTCTCCCCTGATATTTCAAGGTAAACCTTAACGACTTATAAATCCCTTGCATCTTTCAATCCCCATTGTTATTTTGTATGTTGTCTTTGTAGCAAACTTTGGGGCATTGTTTTCTTGGAATTGGCACATTTTTTGTATCCCATGTCTTACTATAACAATCTTGTTTCCACGGAAAATTTTAAGGGGGATCCAGTTCTTTCTATTACCATTGAAAATACACCACAGAAAATTTAGAAGGGGTCTGACCCTTTTTCTTCATCACATATTTTTTTTTTTGCCACAGAATTTTCAGAACAAGGGTCTGACCCTTTTCTTTTAGGATACGAATACCTTAGAGACCTACGACCAGTTTAAGGAAGGTTACCAGAGGGTTGAGGATGGGTCAACCTTTATTTTATTCATACTTTAGGGGTCTGACCCTTCTCCATATACCATGGCTTCTATTAAGGGTTTTATGTGGAAGTTTTGAAAGGCTTGTGGCCACCTCATTTTGACAACAAACCCTCCTCCCCATACACTACAAAAAATTAAAAAAATGAAGTTGTCTCCTCATCATCTATCACAGGAATTTATGAAGTGGTTTCCTCATCATTTGTTGTGGTCTCTTCATCTCCTGTCACAATAAGCTAAGAAGGGTTCAACCCTCTTCTCTTCACATTAATAGTAAAGTTTTGGCAGACTCTACCTTCAATTTCTAATGTGTAGTGGTATTCTTTAAGCCTTCTCTGATACCATGTTATATTTTCAGTGAGTTATGGCTCATGTATTCTTTTTTTTTAAATTTGTCCACAATTACTTGAACCATAACTACTACAGCAAACAAAGATCACAAGAAGAAGATCCATGCACAAATAGACAAGAAGTATCATGGGAAACCCTTCTCAACAAGGAAAGAAAACCCAGCCTATGATTCTTTGCTATATTCCTCAAGAGAAAGACCTCCCACACCATCACCAAAACTAGCACACAAGAGGGTGCTACAATTTTCATAATTTCAGACCACAACTTCTGAAATCATGAGATGACACAATGATAAGTGTGTTTCCTCAATGGGGATTCACCTTTATTTATATAAGACTTGTCAAATCAAATGATGTGTCTATTTTCACAATAGGGACGACCTCAATAAATCAAATTATAATTAATAATTACCATATTAATTATCTCTTACATTAATTATTAATCACATTAAGGTGGGGCTAACCTGTACCCTTTACATTACAATTAGGGTTACAGGCAGGTCTGACTGTTGAACAATATATCAAGGGGTCTTGTACACCCACTAGTGCTCATACACAGGGGCACATCCATAGGGATGTCATATCTTTGGCTCACTGCATTACACAGAGGAACCATATCTTCACACGTTCACCTGTGCTCGTCCACAAGCACGCTCACTCTACAGATATTCTTTCCCACTACCTCACACATGAGAATCATCTGGATTTTTCTCGTCAACTCTGTTGATCAGAGGAGGCTAATACATCATATTCATTTCTTTTCACATGACGATGCACCCAATACTTTGGGATTTCACATGTTCACCTTGTGCTCATCCATAGGAACATCTAACTCAACAGATCGCCTTTCCCATTGGATAATCATCTAGAGTTCTTCTCAACTCTGAATGGAGGAGGTCATCTCTACGTTCTAGCTCTGTCTCAGGCAAGAACCATGTATCCTTCTTAGGGGATTTCTATGAGGTTTTTAAGTTGAGAGAAAGACTCACATAGCTACAATGATCCACATCTCACAGGTTTGTAAGATGGAGAATGTCTCACATAGCTGCAATCATCAACAATGACACTAATAAGGTTGAAGATGAGAAGCAATTTCTCTTAGATTGTCCATCCTATACCCAGATTAGAAAAAACTATGGTGATCTTGGAAAGCTTCTCTTAATTCTTTTCTGACCAATTTGCTCCTCCTCCTCCTCCTCCTCCTCCTCCTCCTTCTTCTTCACCCAGATTAGACAAAGCTATGGTGATCTTGAAAAGCTTCTCTTTTGTGACCGATTGGCTCCTCCTCCTCTTTTCTGATCGATTCGCTGCTCCTCCTCCTCTTTTCTGACCAATTTGTTGCTGCTCCTCCTCCTCCTCCTCCTTCTTCTTCTTAAAATATTATTTTATGGATCCTCCTCCTCCTCCTCCTCCTCCTCCTAAAATAATGCCATAAATATATATTATAAAATAGATTAGTGTGACATACACTTTTAAAATAAAATTGAATTAATTATTTATTATTTATTAGTTACATAAATTATAAATTATTTATGAAAAAGGGTTTTTTCTTATTTTTTTATTTTTTCTAGGTTAAAAAAAATAAAAATTATTTATTAAAATAATTTTTAAATGGAGAAAATAAATTCAAATTTTTTAATATTTTTAATACAATTTAATTTTATAATACCAAAGTTTGATATTTTTTTCCCTTAGGAAAAAAAAAGAAAATTTTATTACCATCAACATAAGAGTTTACAAAATATATGACATCTTCTATGTCCAAAAGAGAGGGCTTGCATACTAACCATAGATAAAAATTGATGAAATCTATCAAAATTGCAGTTTCATGTATGTCTCACAATACAATATAGACCATGCATATAAAAAATGCAGTCGGTCCCAACACCTCTCAATTCAAAACACAATGTTGTCACAACCAAATCATGACAAACCAAAATTATCCCCTCTATCTGAATTGTGGACTAGAAACTCTAATCTCGAGTAATGAAGAAAGATTTGTGTACATGAAATCAAAAAAATATATCAGACCGTTTTACATACCAACCATAGATAAAAACCCAGGAAATCTATGAAAACTGCAATTTCATGTATGTCTCGCAATACAATATAGAACATGCATATAAAAAAGGTGGTATGTCCCAACAACTCTCGATTCAAAACACAATGATGTCACAACCAAATCATGACAAACCAAAATTGTCCCCTGTATTTGAACTGTGGACTGAAAACTCTAATCTCGAGTAACCAAGAAAGATTTTCTTGGGGCTCCTACTAGGGAGCCATTTAGTGTTTCTTCTACTGACCACTTCTCGATATCTAATTGAAGAGTCTCCTTAGAGATTTAATCGACACTTTCATTCCTTTTCCTATAGACATGATGAAGAGAAAAAAAGAAAAAGAGTCTATTATATTGAGAACTTCTTCCACAATAGGAATGAGTCTGGCGTTGTGACATTTATGAATCTTTTTCAACCAATTTATTATCAGCTGGGAGTCACCAAAAATGTGTAAAGAAGTAACCCCTCTCTCTTTTTTGAAAGTGATCAAAAAATTTATGGCCATCAGTTCTACAAAATTGTTTGTCCTAGGGCCTAGTCCTATTTTTAAAGTAAATAAATGTGTGTATGAGTACAACAATATTTACCCTCCTCCACTCATTTGGATGTCTAAGAGGGATGCTCCTTCAAAGAAATCCCATGACCTTGTTTTTTCCACTTCTTATGTGCATACTAGCCTTGGAGGGGGTAAATTCTTCCTCTGGGGGAAATGAGATAGGATATCAAGGAAATGAATAGCAATATGGTCTAGACTAGATATAGTGTTTTGAATATTATCGCATTTTTGGCTAGAAAAACTCCCCATATGATGAGGGGGTGTATTTTTTTTATGTTTGCATTTGATATGGAGATTGACCAATCCTTCTAGGCATCCTCTATAGAGGGAACCTGCCAAATAGATCTGTGTTGTAACCTAACCGAAAATTCCTTCCAGACCTGTATAATAAAAGGGAATTCCATAAATAGGAGGAAGGAGGATTCTTCCACATTTTTGCACAAGATACATCATCCCAGTCCCTCCAAATTTTGTATTTTCATTCCGTCCCAAGTGGACACTTTCTTCTTTAAAAGACACCATAGAAATATTCTATCCTTGAGGGGACATTTGATCTTCCATACCTCCTTCCACCACCATTTCGGTTCCATTTTCATTTTATCTACATTAATCAGGGTATAAGTTGCTTTCAAAGTATAAACCACAAAGGGGGAGTGTTGCCAGATGAGTTCATCCTCTTTGATCGTAATCCTGACATGGTGTGTATTTAGGCCAATGATGTAATCTCTCCAAGACTTAGCCATATCTCCTTCTAACCCAAAATGATCAGCAGTCAACCATCCTTGGATCCAAATGGTTGTTTTGGTTGGATCAACAATTTGAGATAGATAATAAACTCCTTGCAGGTGTAATATTTCTATTAGAACCTGAGGAATCAGATGCTTTCCATTGCTTCCTAGCCATGGGTCCATTCCAATCCTCACTTTGTTTCCCTTTCCAATTTTCCATGCCAAACCTTCCCTTATTACTTGTAAATATGTTTGAGTGGATTTCCAAATGATTGAGTAGTTCCTTTCCTCTTTAATTGGAGTTCTGACCCAATCTTCTATTGTGGTTGGATTAATGTATTTTTTGGTAATTAATATTGTCCATAGGATTGTAGTAGTGATGAGTCTCTAGCCAACCTTTTTTGCGAGGGATTTAGAGAAAATATGGATATTTTTAAGGCCCCACCCTCCTAACTTCTTTAGGGTTGCCAAAATGCTCCATTTTACCCATGGAAAGACAAACTACTTTTTTGATCCTTCCCATAGAAATGTTGAACATATTCATTTAATATTTTCAAGAATTCCTCTAGGAATCTAGGCCAGTGACATCCAATAGACGTGAATGGATTCCAATACTGATTTTACTACCACCATATTTCCTTCTCTTGGAAACTAATGAAAGCTCCATACCTTTAATCTTTTCTCCAATTTTGCTATTAACCATGACCAATATTCCTTTTTGTAGTTGTTCATTTTGAGGTGGAAACCCAAATACTTCATCCCTTCAACAAAGGTGGATTTATAGCATTCCACTTCTTGGTCTGTCATAGAATTTGTCGAAATTTTAGATTTTTTCTCATTTATTTGCATCCCAATGGATTTTATAAACTAGTCCACAATATTTGTAAGCTTACCTACATCTCCAAGCTATCCATTACAAAATATCATCAAATCCTCCACGAAAAGCAGATGTGTAATACTTAAGCCCCCTGAAATCTGGATTCCTTAAAAAGAACCTATGTTCTTTACCTCTTGAATGGATTGAATTAGTCCTTTGACTACCAATAGAAACAATAGATGTGAGAGAGGGGAACCTTGTATGATGCCCCTCCCTTCTTTGAAGAAAGGGGAAGAAACCTCGTTAATAAGGACTGCAAATGATGCAGTAGATAAACATCCCATTACCCAATTGAAGAAGGATATTTCAAAGCCAAGGTGAGTTAATAGTAGCCTCAGATATACCCAGTTGTCTCTGTCATAGGCCTTTGAGAGGTCAATTTTTATTACCTCCCCATTCTATTTCTTGGTTTGGATGCTATGAAGTGTCTCCTGTGCAACTCCTATGGATTCATGGATTATCAACCTTTGTAATCAGGGCTAAAAATGTATCATTGAAAGGGTCATGGAAATGGCCATTTTGTCTTGATTCCTCCACCACTTTTAGTATATATTTCTCGCTTAAGCCATAGAGCCCCATAAAAAATTCCATTGACCAACCATCTTTGCCTGGACTCTTTTCCTTTTGAAAACTAAAGATTATCTCCTTCAATTCTTCCTCCTTAACTTCTTTCATTAGTTCCTTGTTGTCTTCTTCTTCTCTAAACCTGTGGAATGGTCTGATTATTCCTAGAATAGCCTCAACATGAGAAATGACATATTCCTTAAACATATTCCTAAAGTGTCTTGTGATCTCTACCTGGACTCTTTTCCTTTTGAAAACTGAAGATTATCTCCTTCAATTCTTCCTCCTTAACTTCTTTCATTAGTTCCTTGTTGTCTTCTTCTTCTCTAAACCTGTGGAATGGTCTGATTATTCCTAGAATAGCCTCAACATGAGAAATGACATCTTCCTTAAACATATTCCTAAAGTGTCTTGTGATCATTTGTGTCATGTCTTGAAAAGAGGAGGCTTTGTTTCCCTGAGAGTCATTCAGACTCCAGATTGTATTTTCTATTCTTCTTCCTTTTGCAAAGGCTTGGAAAAATTTTGTGTTCTCATCCCCACTTCTGAGCCAAAGAGATATTCTTTTTATATGCCATGATTCTTCTCCTTTTTTTAGTAGATGACTATTCTTCCTTTCAATATTGAGGAGTTGGTTGTTGGATTCCTACTTTTCATACCCTCCTCCTTTTGATTCAAACAATTTTTTAAGGTATCTTTCTATCTCAACCAATTATTGGTCTTCCATTTATATTTTCCTCCTTTCCCAAAGCCATGTCTCCTTCTTCAGACCTTTTAAGTTTGTGTCCATTTGAAAAGGCACCCGAATACTTGTAGTGGTATCAATAGGAATCCATAATTCCTTTACTATAGCTATGAACTCTTCATATTTTAGACACGATGAATTGGATTTAAATGGAATTGCAGGTTTTTTTGGTTGAGGGGAAGCTTCTAGGAGAATAGGATGCTGATTTGATTCTCCCCCACTTCCCACCCATTGTCTACACATTAATGGAGAATCCAGGATATGTCTTGCAAAAAGAAAATGGTCCAAAATTTTTGGGATATATTCCTTTCCGAGCCTTTTTTTTTCTAGGTTTGGGTTATTTTTAAGGGAGCTAGATCCACTAGGCCACTTCCTGCAATCACATGAGAGAAAACGTTGGAGAGAAGATATGGTGGACCTCTTTCTCCCCATGACTCAACCTATCCCATTGATAAGTTTAAGTCTCCTCCCAAGATGATGTCATGATCATTGAGGAAGAATTTCCTCATAAGGGCTTCCCATAATTTGGATCTATCCTGATGAGGGCCACACACATTGAGGATAAAGAACTCCCTTCCCAATTCTTTGGAATAAAATCTAGATTTTATAACTATCTCACAATTACAGGAGTTTATAACCTTTATATTGTTGGGTCTCCAGCTAAAGGATGTAATACCCCAAGGACATGCCCCAGTTATATTATGTATTGTAAGCATGTTTATAGGCTTGTGAGCCAAGTGTATATAAGATGGTGGGCTTATGTGTTATATAGGCCGAAAATCCTAGGTGTTAAAGGCCAGGAGCCTGATTTTTGTTTATGTGATTATGCAGATCATTAATAAAATATAAACATCGTTGCATGTTGACCGACCATGAAGAAAGAGTGACGGGGGAATAAGCTTCTATGAGGCTGGGAAAGGGAAGGGAGCTATGTGTTTGGACCTAGGGGATGAGCTAGGGGGATTGCCTCTAAAGGGGGATAATAATTTATTATTATTTGCTAAAGGATAAGGTGGAAAATTGATGAGTGTTGTCCTAACTTCCTTGTAAAGGGGAACAAATGCAATTGTAGAGCATGCAACTCTAGGAAGACAAGTGTCGAATTGGCGCATGCAGCTAAAATATGAAACGTCAGTTGTGTTGAGAGAGGGCTCCCCATTCGACATCCACCGTTTGAACCCGAGAGCTAGTCATTTCCTTTGCATTTTGTTTATGAGCATGTTTTCCTGGAACTAGGAGAAACCCGGGGAACTTAACCGCCATCTACCCTATTGGCCTCTGCGATTTCCTTTGCATAGCCACATACCTCTGAAAACCTAGAACCGTGAAGCCAACCTACGTGAGTTGTGTACTCATCCTATCCACTTTTGTAGAGTCGTGTCTGCACTAAACCCTCTTTGGGTTGTTGCCATCAGTTGACTGATCCGTGTTGTGTCTTGTTTCTCGAATATTACGATTTTGGGGTGTCCATAACCGTTTTCCTATTGTTGTTGTTGTCACTCATACTTTACTAGATCTGATTCGAATATCGACTAAAGAATTAGGTTGCCAAGCCTATGAGTGACTCTCTCGAGGTGATAGAGTGTGAGGAGGAAGTGAGAACTCCTGGAAGGGGTCCTGTAGTTGCCACAAATATTGGCAAATTCTAGTCCGACCTATTTCTGAAGCCTAAGGAAAGGAAGGTTTAGCAGTTGAAGGATTGTAGGAAAGTGAAGGTGTATACTCCTAGGGTGGGACATGCAAGTGGCGAATGAGAGTCTGTAGGCAGTGGGTGTAAGTGTTTCCTAGGATAGAATCTTTCCTCTGAAACTGTGTGACCTCTTTGTTGACCTTGCCTAGCCTAGGAATCCCTTGCCCAGTGGATATTAGTCCCAGCTCGGGGGTGACCTACTGCTGAGAGTGATGATCAGCATGGTCTAAGGATGGGAGGTTCGTGGAAGGTCTTCACATAGTTTATCGTGTTACTCTAGTTGAAAAGATAAGTATCAGTCTGTACCTAATTTATATGTTATACATGTCTGTGATGCTTGAATATTATCATGTATTTCATTGCGTATATGAATTATTGTTAATTCCATTGATTTTGTATGTTAGCAGTAGCTCTGTGATAGCTCTGTGTTATGTGTTTTAAATTGATTAAAATTCCTTATATATGTGTGTGCGTGTGAATGTTCCGTGTAGTAGCGTTGCCCGACTTGTTGGTGGTTGGGGATGTTACAATTTGGTATCAAAGCCAAGGTTTCAACACTGATCCTAGATGGGCCGGATAAGTGGTCTTTGGATCGAGGTTTTAGGTGGGAATTGTGTCTGGAGGGACTAATTTCAGACCTCAAAACCTTCCTGAGTGCTAAGAATTACATTGGTCGTGTTACGAAGCTCAAGAGGAGTAGCGGTGTCATAAAACCATGATAGAAGTGGTATTGGACTGCAGAGTAATGTGGGCCATAGGATCGGTTTGGAAAGAAGGGAAACCCTTTTACGACCGTCAGCTCTAGAGAAGTTGCAGGAGGGTTATCCTGGAAGCCTTTCAGAGTTCGAAAATTAGGAGAAGAGGGGTGCACTAAAGCACAAACATCCAAATTCCAAAGCTATGAAGTCCAAGAAGGGATCAACATCGTAGATTTGAGGGGAGAATATTGACTATTAGATCTTGGAGAAGCCGCAGACGGGTTATTCGCAAGAATCCTTTGGAGTTCGCGGATCAAAATATTTAAAGTGAAGAGAAGTGAAAACCTCTGAAGAAAGAAATCGTGAAGTGGATCTCAACCATTGGTTGTGGGAGATAAGGACTGTCGATTATCCAGGGAGATTTTTGAAATCGGGATAAGGGGAATGTGTTGATGCACAAACTTCTGAAGCCCGAAGTTTTGAAGTGAAAGGGTAGATGTGGTGGGGCCAGATGATGTCGCATGGGGTGACATGGACCTTCCTAGGTGTACCACGTTCCATCACCTTAGTTGGTGACAATTGTACTATGTGGGGCCCGGAGGATAGAGAAGTTGGAAGTTCATAAGTCACGAGATTGGAAGGAAGCAAGCGTGAAATCTTCCAGAACCTGGAGTTTTGAAGCTTTGAATTCCCAAAGATTCAATCATAGAATTTCCACAATGAGTGTCATTTGTTGGATGCTGGGTAGACGTGGACCGTTGATCCATCCTACTTTGCGAGTTCGTTAATTCTGAACTCCGAGAGTCTGTGGTGATGTATTATGAAGACTTCAAAACCCGAAGTCCTGATTTAGCGCCTATTGATATAGAAATTGGTCACAACCTGTGGTCACTGGGGTTGGGGCTAAGAGAAAAGGTCTAAGGCCTGAAATTATCACAGAGTTGAGTAGAGCTCGAAGAAAAATTCATGAAATCTGAACATTTTCTGTGATCGGATTCAGTTTATGAATTCTACGAGATTTGTTAAGGAATGATGGCCTGACAAATTATGGTTGTCTTCACATTGTGTTTGCAGAGTTCAATGAGTGTCAAGACCAAAGTGAATTGACACTGAGTGTAGAGGAATGGAGGAGGCACAAAATGCTTCCAGCTGAGAGAATGAAGCAAAAAGAATGGATGTCCATTTGGGAGTTGAAGGATCGAACTGCAATGGACATGGAAAAGAGATAGATAAGGAAGGGCATATCATGAAAATCATTGATTGATTGCAGAAAGATGCCCAGACTCACGGAGAAGATAACATAAATCTCATGAAATCTTGGGATCAACAAGGAAAATTCAACTTAAAGTTGATGCAGAGTTTGGAAAGAATCGAAAAGAAGTTGGATAACAAGAGTGACTCAAGAAAACAAGGAGTCGAAGAAACCATGAAGGAAAACAAGATTGAGAAGCATTAGCAGGCATCATCGTCACTCCCTGAAACATTCCAATAAGGAGGCACGCAGTAGTTCAAGCCCATCTCCTACTAGAAAACATAGGAGATCTGGAGTGGATGAAATAAAGGGAGAAATGAAAAAGATTAAGCCTCCTACATTTGATGGAGAACATAAGAAGGAGGAAGATGTCGAGACATGGTTGCTTGGCATGAGGAAATATTTCCAACTACAAAATTATTCCCTCTCATGTTGAAGGAAAAATTGCAATGTATCAATTGAAAGGAAATGCATCCATGTGGTGGGACCAACTTGTGCAGGTGCAACACATTAAAGAGAAGGATATCACCTGGAAAGAATTCAAGAGGTATTTCGAAAAGAAATACTTGACTAAAAGATATTATGACCGAAAGATGAAAGAGTTCTTTGAACTCAAGTTGGGCAACATGACCATTGATGAATATGATCGAATGTTTTTGGAATTTCTGAAGTATGTTATGTTCATCAAAGATGAGACTGTCAAAATTAAAAGGTATCTAAGTGGACTACCACCTTCCATCAGTGACAAGATCTAGTATGATGAGCCTAAGAATATGGAAGAAATTATAAGGAGAGAAAAATACTTGTATGAGAAGAAAAATGAAAATCCTACATTCCGGAAGGCTTGGGAATGTAACAACCCTAGTTGAATAAATGTTTAAGGATTATTAAGTAAAAATTAATTAGGGGATTAATTGTCTTAAAATGGTATTAATTAAACAAGATTGGTATAATGATACTAATTAAATATTTATTAATTAATTAATTGTTATAATTTTAATTAATTAATTAATTAAATTAATTACCTATCACATTGAATGAACAGGGTAATAAATTTAAAAGAGTTAATAAATTATATTGTTAAAAAAAAAGGGTTATGTATACGGAGGGGATAAGGAGCATTAATAAACAAATAAGCAATGAATGAATGGATAAGGAAATAAATGCGGAGAAAGGACGGTGAAGGAGGATATGAGGGGAAGAGGGTTTACGAAGGAGGAGGGATATCATTCTACGGTGAATTTTATTTTGGAGGGTTATCTTGGATTAGGAGAGAGGGGAGTGTGAGTTATGGAGTCGGAAATGATCAATACAGTACATGGGGCACCAATTTGCTGGAGGTTTTGGGCACGAGGGCCAATATATCCATATGGTATCCTGGAGCTAGGAAGCTATCCTAGTTGGCAAGGTGGAAACACGGTTTTGGGCAGTGTTTGACAGAGTTTCAACAACGAACAACCAGATCGACGGGGAAATTAGCATCAGGGAGAGGTAATTTCTTTATTCCGTTAAGTAATTCTTATGCTGTGGATAAAATTTTAATTTTTTGTCGAATATCATATGCTGATATGTTGGTGATTGAATTATTTTGTATGAGAAAGAATTAGATGCTAAATCAAATAAAATTTTGTATTTTTGCGGCTGCTACATATGGTATCAGAGCCATTTGTTTGAAATCTAGAGCCTTAAGGGCCTACCTACCCACCTAACCGTTTGTAAGAAGGAAAGTTTAAAATTGAAACTGTTAAACACTAACCCAGAAAATTGAACAAACCCATAATTGGCTATATTGAAACCCTTTGCCCTGAAATCCTAAACAATCCCTAAATAATATGTATATGAAAATACTTATGTAATTTTAAAAAATAAAATAAAAATTAGGGCCAAGCTCCAACTCCAACTCCAGGTCCACCTAACCTGCAAGCCAAAAACACAAATTATGATTTAGTATATACACAGATCTATATATCAACAATATGCCCAATTGAAATTAGTATAATTCTATACATATTGAAAACCACAAAAAAAAGGCAATTTTGTGATGGCATAGCGTTGGAAACCCGCTAAACGGAAGATATCCTTGAATTCGTACTCCGTCCTCTCCTTTCCACCATCAGTGAAAGCCATCATTTCTATGTCAAACCTAAATCCCATACGCTTAAGACATCCTACTTCCTCTTTGATAATCACATCCACAGTTATCACCTTCTCGTTTCCCGGCATAGCCTCGTGACATTTCTTCAAAATCTCCACGCACTGCTCGTCCTTCCTGTCATGCAAAACTGACTACAATTACAATCATTTATTTCGTCTAAAACAGAAACAGACCAGACTAAATAGTCTCATAAATAAACACTATCATTCACAACCGAGATGGTGGAATGTGGTACCTTCATAAACACTGCATCCACGGGGGGTATATGCTCGAACATATTTCCGCTTACGTGTTCCATTCCTGCACCAGGTCAAAACACCCAATTCTAATTATGATCACATTGAGTTCGAAACGCAGCTTAAAATATCATCAATTTGGGATTTGAGATTACCAGGTAAAGCGGGGGAAGTCTTTATCACATGTGGGAGATCCAAATTGTTGCCGCGAATGTGGGGGTGTTCCTTCACAATCATGGACAAGGCCGACCAGCATATTTATATTCTTAAACCCATGATCGTACACCTTCACAACGGAATCCATGACCACACGAGTGTCACTGGCCAGAGCCCTATTAAACATCTCATTTTCCTGAGGATCATTCCTGAAATAATCCCAAGCGTTCATGCCGAAAGTTTTGCTGAAGGCGGGGCAGCCTTCCATCACAGTTTCGTGCAGGCATTGCAATCATTCCCAGGGGATCTTACTGGTGTCTCCGAGCAATAGAGGCACACACGAATATTCATTATGCACCATTAGCATCTTCGAAAGGGTAGTGAGGCCGTATCTGTATCGTTTAAACTCTACATCTCGGCCAGTGTCTGAGGTCTCAGTGAAGACATGGTAGGAATCCAAATACCTAAGAAGGCGAAACAAGTATTCCAAGTGAGGTGGCTTTATATTCATGTAGGGTACGGATGCTGCAAGTGGTAAGCGATGTCCTCTGCAGACAGAGAGAGACCTTCACCTCCACCATGGGTGGCGATAATGTCAGGAATGTTGAGGAGAACGATGGCCTTCAAAGCCAAGGGCTTAATGGCGCAGAAGATCATGGCGTAGAGTTGGAGTTGGGGAGAGGAGGAAGTATCTATTTGGAGTACAGTCGTAAAGCAACTGCAGCATGCTCCAAGAGTATCCGAAAACAATATTGCTTTCAAATTCTTGGGCCACCATTAAATAAACCAACAAATAAAACAAAACAAAAGTATGGGCATGAAAAATGCGGTCTGACTGAACCAAGACAAGAGATAAACCGAAGGAATGAATATGCCTACCCAACTGGCATGGATGGTTCCCCTTCTACCCAAACTCTTCACACTTCTCTTCCTTTGCCAATGCTAGAGACAATACAAGCTAGAGACCAATGCCTGAAACCAAACACCTGACCACGAGGAGGAGAATCCAGGAGAGAAGGCCATGGCGGCCGACCGCATAACCAGAAACTTTGCAAGATGAAACAATGGGGAAAAGAAGAATTAGGGTTACGACGATAGAGGTTAGGGTTTATATACGGGGGGTGTTGGTGGAAGCAAGGTAGGCACGTGGAATCCATGCGCGCCCGCACTTTTTTTTTTTAATTATTTTTATTTTTTTGTTTACTAAAATTTTAATATTTTTTTTGTGTGTGTTCGTTTATTTTTTATTATTATTTTAAGTGTAAAAAAAATATCTAATTTAGGTCAATTTAGTTTAAATTAATTTAAAGTTAATTTAGGTTAAATTAGTGTAATAATAATTTTAAATTAATTGTTTTATTTAGTGTAAAGTTAATCTACATTAAAGTTAATTAATGATGTTAGGGATTAGATTAAAATTGGGTTAGATTAAAATTTTGTTGGAGTAGACGGGTTTTGAACCCGCGACCACCCACCAAGCGAAGCACCTTAAGAAGAGCACTAACACTAATGCACCCTCATAGGTCTTTACAAATAAATTCTTATACTTATTTAGATTAATGGTAACACTGTAGGGATTAGAGTGGTATTATTATTAGGAAGATACAGTATGAAGATTAAGACTAACTGGATTATTACCTAACCTAGTGATCCGGAGCCAGCTAACCGAGTTGAATCATAATTAGTGAATGCACTGGAAATCAAGGTAAAGGCTTATTTAGCGTTGTTGATCTTTGTATCCCAAGTATAAACTCCGATTGTCCAAGCGTCAGGTTCATGAGACCGTACACACAACTCATCGAGCCAAGCACCAAGTCCCTCCACTCCATTCCACCAGTCAAGTCAACGCTAAATCTCAATGCAGCATTCGACAATTACAACACTACACGCCAAGGAAAATCTCCTGAGTCAAGCATCGGAGGATATTTAGTTGTAAGAAAAAAGTTAAAAGGACTTACACTAGGAAAAGCGGGAAGGAGGCGGCATATGCACTAGGAGAGTAAGCATAGGAATTGGAGAGTATGGTGCAAGGCTAGCGTAGCTACAGGGCAAGGGAACCAATAGTTTTTTTTTTAGGGGCGAAGAAATCAAGCTTAGATTCTTAATCCTAATCCTAACCTAGCCAATCCCCTAAAGGAGTAATGTCTGTTTACAGACAAGTAAAGGAAACTTATGCTTAACCCTGTTCTAGTTTGAGTAGCACCAATTTGAAATGTCCTTGAACTCACCCTGACAACTTTGGTTGATGCAGGTTAAAGCATACAGGATGGTCAGGACTTGAGGGAGTCGAGGTAGGGGAGTGTCGTCGCAAGCACTGCCAACACCACCAGTGCCACCACCACCATCACCCGAACTAGCTCTCATTTTGCGCTCGTTAGAATCCATTAATGAGACTTTGAAGGGGCGACAACTAGTAGGGACTGAAGTAGAACCCCCACCATCTGGAATGGGTAATCCAGAAGCATCAAGGGATTCAGGGGGAGGACCTCCACCCAAAGACATCACGCGAGAATTGCAGAAGATAAAACTTCCAAAGTTTGCCGAGGGTCGCGCCAGTGAACGCGCGGAAGCATGGTTGGAAGGCATGCCAAGGTGTTTTGCCTTAAGGGACTATGCATCCAACTCAAAGGAAAAGATCGTAATTTTTCAGTTAAGAGATAGCGCCTTGAACTGGTGGGGAAACCTGGAAAGACAACTGCACCTTACCCCAGACATAGTATCCTGGGAACTTTTCAAGGAGAGGTTCCGAAGGAAATATCTACCATCATACTATGAGGAACAACAAGTAGGGGCATTTCATGCCTTAGTACAGGGAAACAAAACTGTAGAAGAATATGAGATCAGATTTATGGAACTGGTCAAATATGTGTCGTATATGGATAATGACCAACGACAGGAAGAGCGCTTCGTCTATGGATTGAACCCTAAGATAAGAGCTATGGTGTGGATGTGGAAACCGTCTTCAGTAGCAGAAGTGGTGGAAAATGCGCGTTATGCAGAGGAACACATGAACTTAACCTGGGGTACAAGACCGACTTTTCCGCATCATCCTGGATTCGTAGGGAAGGCCCCGAGGACATTTCCTAGGGGAGGGGGCTCAAGGCCACCACCATATGGTAACCGATTCGCTCCAAGGACAGTAGCCACATGGATTTCAATGGCAGCGAGTGCAGCATCTCGTTCATCTCCAACAACGCAAATAGGTCCACGACCATCTCAGGGAACAACTAGTAGGGGCAGGGGTTCCAGGGGAAGGAACTCATTTTAGAGATAGTCAAATAAAAGTGCACAGGTTCAATCTCATGTTACCTATTGGGGGTGCGGAGGACCCCATTACCAGCGTGACTGCCCAGAGTTACAAACAGGGTTTGTGCATAGGGAAGGAAAGGCATCGATGGGGAGATCAAGTAGCAGCCACCACATTTACACAGCAGTTAACAACTGTCAGGCCGAACATCAATCCACGGTGGTGGAGTCATCAGGTATGCTAAATCATATCAATGTTAAGATTTTGTTTGATTCTGGTGCAACAGATAGTTTCATTTCACCATATGCATTAGAAAAGAGTGGGTTGGCAGCCTACGAGCACGATGACTTTAAACAAGTCGAGATGGCTTCGAGGGAAAAACAAGCGGTAGTACCTAGTGTTGATAATTGTATAGTAGACCTGAGAATGTGTACTACTAGGTTGAAGGTATACATCACTGCTCTCGGGGCATATGACCTAATCATTGGAATGGATTGGTTATCAGCTCACTGAGCCATGGTAGATTGTTTCGCAAAGAAGGTGCTTTGTGTCGATGATGAAGGAAGACTAGTAGAGATCCAGGATGTACAAAGAAAAGTGTCTCTATGCTTTATATCAACTATCAAGGTTAAGTGATGCTTGAGACAAGGGTGTCGATTGTATGTAGTGGAAGTAGTGAATGAAAGGAAGGGACCCTCATTGGATCAGTGCCCGGTATTGTCATAATTTCAGGATGTTTTTCCAAACGAGTTACCAGGGTTACCTCCTTAGAGGGAGCTTGATTTTACTATTGATATAAAACCTGGTGCAGAACCAATATCCAAGACTCCGTATCGGATGACAGTGCTGGACCTTTGTGAATTGCAAATGCAGTTGAAAGAGTTACTGGAATTAGGGCTAATAAGGCCCAGTGTCTCACCTTGTGGCGCACCGATAATTTTTGTAAAGAAGAAGGATGGATCCTTACGATTGTGTATAGACTATAGGGACTTGAACCATGCTATAGTGAAAAATAGGTACCTGATTCCGCGAATAGATGACCTCTTCGATCAGATGAAAGGAGAAGCAGTATTCTCAAAGATTGATTTTCGATCAGGGTATCATCAGTTAACGATTAAGGAAGGTGATATCCCAAAAACTTCCTTTCGAACTCAGTTTGGACATTATGAGTTTGTTGTAGTACCTTTTGGATTAACCAATGCACAAGTAGTATTTATGAGCCTCATGAATGACGTATTCCAGAAGTACTTAGACCGTTTTGTACAAGTCTTTTTAGATGACATCCTCATCTATTTCAAGAATGAAAGAGAACATGAGGAACACTTGCGAATAGTGTTGTCCTGCCTTAGAGAGAACAAATTGTATGGGAAGCTTTCAAAGTGTTCCTTATTCCAGAAAGAGATCCATTATTTAGGTCATATGATTTTCGACGAAGGAATCTCTGTGGACCCAGAAAAGGTAAAGGCCATTATGGAGTGGCCAGTGCCGAAAAATGCCCATGAGGTGAGAAGCTTCATGGGACTAGCAGGTTATTATCGGAGATTTGTGGAAGGCTTCTAAAAAATAAGGAAACCCATCACCACCTTGCAGCGCAAGGGGGTCGTGTATGAATGGATAGAAGAATGTGATAGTGCATTCATTGAGATTAAGAGGTTACTAACTAGTGCGCCAATTCTATGAGTGCCAGATATGGAAAAGGACTTCACAGTCTGCACGGATGCCTCGAAGCAAGGGTTGGGGGGCGTGCTAATGCAGGATGAAGGAGTGATAGCTTATGTGTCAAGGAAGTTGAAGAAACATGAGGAGCTATATGCAACTCATGATTTAGAGTTGGCAGTTGTTATGCTAGCTCTGAAACTTTGGAGGCACTATCTTGTTGGGCGAAACTTTGAGCTCA
>JZKD02S1611655.1:68005-90866 GCA_000966675.3 Picea glauca
AAATTAATTAGGGGATTAATTGTCTTAACATGGTATTAATTAAACAAGATTGGTATAATGATACTAATTAAATATTTATTAATTAATTAATTGTTATAATTTTAATTAATTAATTCATTTAATTAATTACCTATCACATTGAATGAACAGGGTAATAAATTTAAAAGAGTTAATAAATTATATTGTTAAAAAAAAGGGTTACGTATATGGAGGGGATAATGAGAATTAATAATGAGATAAGGAGCATTCATAATGAGATAAGGATCATTAATAAATGGATAAGCAATGAATGAATGGATAAGGAAATAAATGCGAAGAAAGGACGATGAAGGAGGATATGAGGGGAAGAGGGTTTACGAAGGAGGTGGATTATCATTCTACGATGAATTTTATTTTGGAGGGTTCTATTGGATTTGGAGAGAGGGGAGTTTGAGTTCTGGATTCGGAAAGGATCAGTACAGTACAAGGGGCACCAGTTTGCTAGAGGTTTTGGGCACGGGGGCCAGGATATCCATATGGTATCCTGGAGCTAGGAAGTTGTCCTAGTTGGAAGGGTGGAAACACGGTTTTGGGCAATGTTTGACAGAGTTTGAGCAACGAACAACCAAATCGATGGGGAAATTAGCTTCAGGGAGAGGTAATTTCTTTATTTCGTTAAGTAATTCTTATGTTGTGGATAAAATTTTAAATTTTTGTCGAATATCATATGCTCATATGTTGGTGATTGAATTATTTTGTATGAGAAATAATTAGATGCTAAATCAAATTAGATTTTGTATTTTTACGGCTGCTACAGGGAAGAAAAGAAGAATTTCAATATGGATCAGAGGAAGAAGGGAGCTAAGACACCCTTTTTTAGGAATAGTTCTCAAGGACAACTATCTTTTAGAGAGCCCAGGAAGGCTGAAGTGGGTGGACAAATGCTAAGACAAAAACCTATAGAATGTTGGGGTTGTAAAGGAAACCATAGGTACAAAGATTTCCCCACATAAATGACAAGGTGAGAGCTATCCACAATGTTCAGCAGGCTGAAATAGTGGAGGACATGTTCAGTAGAATACCCAGGATCTACACAGCCCTAGACAACAAGAAAGAAGAATATCAATCATACATGATTGAAGTGGAAGGTATGATTAACAACCAACCATTTACTATTTTAATTGATTCAAGGGCTAGCCATAGTTATATAGATCCTAGAGTGGTGGAAAGTTTTCAATTTTAGAGAAGAAAACATGGAAAATCTTGGTTAGTGTAGATGGCTACAGGAACCAAGAGAAAGGTTACATAATTGGTTAAGTCCTGTCCTGTGGACATGAATGGACTGAGCACAAACGATGATTTGAAAATTCTGCCTTTAGGTTCTTATGGCTGTCTAATTGGGATGGACTGGTTGGACTAGCACCATGCCATATTGGATTATCGTAGCAAGGCATTCACTTTCCTGGATGAGAAAGGAAACTGGAAAATAGTCCAACAAATTCCCAGATCTATTGCTATTAGAGAAATCTCAACAATGTAGTTGAAGAAGTGCTATAGGAAAGGTTGCCAATTATTTACAGCCCATGCGGAGGAAACACTTAAGGATGAGGTGTCAAATATTGAAGATCATGCGGTAATATAGGAGTTTGAGGATATATTTCAAGAGGTACCTGGACTACCCCCGAAGAGAGATATTGACTTCTCTATAAACTTGATGCTTGGAGCAGCTCCAATGTCGAAATTTCCTTACAGAATGAGTACGCCAAAGATGAAAGAACCATAGTTTCATCTTGAAGATATCCTAAAGAAGGGGTATATATGCCCAAGTGTGTCACCTTGGGGTTCCCCGGTTCTGTTCATGAAGAAGAAGGACGGGACGTTGAGATTCTATATCAATTTTAGATAATTGAACAAAGTGACTATTAAGAACAAGTATCCTCTGTCAAGGATCGATGATCTATTTGATCATTTGAAGGATTCTAAGACATTTTCAAAGATAGATTTCAGTTCAGGGTATCACTAGGTAATAATAAAGGATGAAGACATCAACAAGACCACCTTTAGAACAAGGTATGGTCATTATGAATTCACAATGGTGCCATTTGGGTTCTCAAATGGACCTGTTGTTTTTATGTGCCTAATGAATGGTGTATTCAGGGACTATATGGACAAGTTTGTCACAATATTTTTTGATGACATACTAGTGTATTCAAGGTCGGAGGAAGAGCATGAAAAACATCCGAGGATGGTGCTGCAAGTGCTAAGAGAGCACCAACTGTATGCCAAGTTGAGCAAGTTTTTGTTTTATCGAAAACAAATCCATTACTTGGGGCATATCATTTCAAAGGATGTGATAGTTGTGGATCCTGAGAAGATAGAAGCCATCATAGAATGGCTAGTTCCAAAGAATGTAACATAAGTTAGATACTTTATGGGTCTTGTTGGCTATTACATAAGGTTCATTGCAGGGTTCTCAAGGATAGCTCACCCTATCACTTCCTTGCAAAGGAAGGAGAAGAAGTTTCAGTGGACGAATGAATGTGAGAGAAGCTTCCAGCAATTGAATAAGTTGTTGATCGGCACCCCAATCCTAAGGATTTCATATACAAATGAGGAATTTGTAGTGTGTACATACACATGCAAAGAAGGACTGGAGGGAGTCCTCAGCCAGAATGGATTTGTGATATTTTATGAGTCTAGAAAGATGAAAGAGAATGAAAAGAACTATGCAACTCATGATTTGGAGTTGGCATCCATAGTACACGCTCTAAATAAATGGAGACACTACCTCATGGGAAGGAGTTTTAAACTGAGAACATACCATAATGGTCTGAGGTATTTGTTTGATCGACCAACCTTGAATTCTAGGTAGAGTAGGTGATTGGAATACCTTTGCGAGTACAACCTTGGTATCAAGCATATCAAAGGGAAGGAGAACAAAGTGGTTGATGCACTCAGCAGGAGAGTGCATGAATTGCATGCTACAAGCTTTAGCATGTACCAAATTGATACTAAAATAAGAATTTTGGAAGCTGAAAATGCATATTTGTAGTACAAGGAATTGGTAGCAAAGCTACAACAAGGTAAGATGCCACAAAAAGTGGAAAATTATAAATTGGAAACTGACGAAACACTTATGTACAAGAACATAATTTATGTACCTGACGTCTGAGAATTGAAACTTATGATTTTGAAGGAAATGAATAATGTTCCTTATGATGGGCACCCTGGATATCATAAAACAGTGGCAGTAGTCAAAAGCCATTAATTTTGGCCAGGTATGAAGAAATAAATTACAGATTACATCGCTTAAACTATAGAGTTCCAAAAGGTTAAAGCTGAGCATAGGCACCCAACAGTGTTGCTACAACCTTTACCCATTCCTGAGTAGAAGTGAGAGGTAGTTACAATGGATTTCATCACAGGATTGCCCAGCACCGGAAAAAAGCATGATTCAGTCATAGTGGTTGTGGAAAAGCTTACAAAAGTTGCCCATTTTGTTCCACTAAAGACTACACACAAAGAAACTAACGTTGCTGATATTTTTATGAGGGAAATAACATGATTGCACGGTATTCCCAAGACAATTGTGTCTGACCGAGACCTGAAATTTACCTCAAAATTTTGGAAATGGTTATTCAAAGGGTTCATAATGAATTTGAGCTTCAACACTGCTTATCATCTCGAGTTAGATGAGAAGACAGAGTGGATGAATCAAGTAATAGAAGAAATACTAAGGATGTATGTGATGGACAGACCATCTAAATTGGAAGACTACCTACACTTGGTAGAATTCGCCTACAACAATGGGTATCAAGAATCATTGAAGATGAGCCCATTTGAAGCACTTTATGGCATAAAGTGAAATATTCCAATAAGATGGGATAATCCAGTTGATAGAGCAGTAGTTGGGCCATAGTTTCTCAAGGAAATGGAAGAGAAAATGTTGAAGATTAAGAAGAATTTGAAAGTTGCGCAAGACAGGAAGAAAAGTTATGCTGATAAAAATAGAACCCACGGAGAGTTTAAAGTGGGTGACCATGTTTTATTGAAAGTGAAATCCCACAGAAGTTCCCTGAAGCTGGGAGACTGTTCCAAGTTGGCAGCCAGATTTTGTGGGCCATTTGAAATTGTAGAAAATATTGGACCAGTTGCATAGATGCTTTCATTGCCTCCATCCATGACTATACATAATGTGTTTCATGTTTCATTGCTTAAGAAATATATACCTGATGTTAATCATGTTATCGATTGGAATGTGATTCAAGTGGAGCAAGAAGGTGTCTTGCAAGTGCATCATGTGCGTATATTAGACCAGAAAAGAAAACAACTCTGGAATCAATCCATAGGGCTTGTAAAGGTCCAGTGTACCTGGTACGGTCCCGAGGACGTGACATGGGAGCATGAGGATGCTATGCAGGAAGAATACTTACATATTTTTGAAGATTTTGGAAATCTTGTTGATGTTGTGTAAAAGTTTCACTGAGGACAGTGCAAAAATCAGGGGAGGGGATTATAATACCCCAAGGACATGCCCCAGTTATATTATGTATTGTAATCATGTTTATAGGCTGGTGAGCCAAGTGTATATAAGTTGGTTGGATTATGTTTTATTTAGGCCGGAGAGCCTAGGTGTTAAAGGCCAAGAGATTGATTTTTGTATATGTAATTATGCAGATCATTAATAAGATATAAACATTGTTTTGTGTCGACCGACCATGAAGAAAGAGTGATGGGGGACTAAGCTTCCACAAGGATGGGCAAGGGAGGGGGGATAAGTGTTTGGGCCTAGGGGCTGAGCTAGGTGGCTTGCCTCTAAAGGGGGATAATAATTTATTATTATTTCCTAAAGGCTAAAGTGGAAAATTGATGAGTGTTGTCCTAAGTTCTTGGGAAATGAGAATAATTGCAATTGTAGAGAATGCAGATCCAGGAAGACATGTGTTGACCTGGGCACATGCAGCTAAAAGCTAAAACGTTAGTTGTGTTGGGAGAGGGCTTCCCATTTGGCATCCACCTTCTGAACCCGAGAGCTGATCATCGCCTTTGTGTTTTGTTTCTGAGCACGTTTTCCTGGAACTAGGAAAAACCTGGGGGACTGACCCATCGTCTACCCTATTGGCCTCTTTTATTTCCTCTGCATAGCCACACTTCACTGAAAACCTAGAACCGTGAAGCCGAACTGTGTGAGTCGTCTACTCAGCCTATCAACTTTTGCAGAGCCGAGTCCACACTGAATAATCTTTGTGTTGCTGCCATCAGTTGAATAAGACATATTGTGTCTTAGTGCTTGAATGTTACCATTTTGTGGTGTCCATAACCATTTTCCTGTAGTTCTTGTTGCCACCTGTGTTGTAGGAAAATATCTTTGCAGAAAGGTAGATCGCCTCAAAGAGCTAGACCCTAAACTCTAAGACAAAAAATGCTTAACGTGGACACTGACTTCCTTTCAAATATATACAAACTAATGCATGAGGAGGAAGGAGAACAGAAGTACTTCTTTATTGATGTTTTTCCCTGCACGCTCTGAGTTGAGCTTCAATCCTTTACTCCTTGACAAATATTGTAGACAAACAAAGTACGACTACTTCCTACTCTATCAAGATTAGTCTTAAATAGGTCTATCTACTAAAGAGAAAAATTCAAGTGAGATTGAACATGAATTAGAAAGAAACAAGCCAAGCAAATTGTAGTAATGAGGACAAAACATTGCTTACAGCCATAGATGAATTGCAGCAGCTCTGCCAAGTCCTCCTTGTCTACCCCTTGCTCAAAAGATCCATGATCTGAATGATGATAGCTTCACCAATTTCTCCCTATGAGATCATAGGTCTCTTGCTTCATAAATATCTTTGTTCCAGCACCACTTATGAGATCATAAGTTTGGTGTGATTCTCTCTTTTCAGTCCCCTTTCACCATTAGAAAGCTTGCTTATATAGCCTTGGAGAGGCTTTAACCACTTGAGATATCCTTGGGGAAGGTGAGGATTTTCCTCCTTCAGTTGAGGATCTTCCCTAAGATCATGGATAGACTAGGGATTCGAATCCAACTGCCTTCCAAGAATGAAAGGATCTTTCCCCCATTCATCTCAACAACTTAACTATTGCCCAGAATAGGTAGCGCTCCCTCAAAAGGACCATCAGAGTGTTGTAGCACTCCCTAGTAGAATTTAGGGGGGCGCCAGTGCTCTCAAAATCCATAGCGCTCCCTCAAAAGGGCTAGAGGAGCTTTATAACGCTCCCAGACAGTGTAAGGGGGAGAGCCAGCGCTCCCGGAAGAGGTATAGGGGAGCGCTCCCCTCCAAAAACTCAGTTTTTGAGGTGCTTTCAGATGGCAAAAGGTTTGTAAGCCTGTTGACTCATTTCTCCTCTTCCAAATCAAATGTTTGAGGTGTTTCAAGTGTGGTTCTCATGTCGTTATAGGCACGACATAAGAATCATGGAAGTATGCTTCCCTGACAATTGCGACACTTGCGACCTTGTGAGAAAAATGCAACACTTGCGACCTTTGTAATGACGACACTTGAGACACTATCAAAGTGAATATTTTTTATGTGTAACAGATTTCCCCCCAAAGTATGAAGTTAGAAGACAGGGACTGATAACTGAAATGATTTGTAGACTTTCAAGAAAGGGTATAGACGCAGAGAGCCTGACGGAAGTTGCACACAAACATCCAACAAATATTATGACATGTTTCAAACCCCAAGGCAGGCTTCCCTATGCTTGGGTGATCAAGACTTGCAATATATGGCCGCCATAAAATACACTACGAACCCATAATTGTATTGATAAGAAGGTATAGCCACCGAAAATACATTATGGATCTATACTGTCATGACCTGAACTGATCGTAGCCACAAAGAATACACAGTGGATCTACGAGATGACAAGACATAGCCATGGATGTGTCATTGTTCAGGAGAAACTCTTTCGCAACCTGGGCAAAGTACATATCAAAGTGATCACTCAATCCAGGGTCTTCTTACCGATCCCGATGTAGTACGAATCTAACCATGTGAATAGATGTCTTGATGTCGAACATGGCAGAAACCACTTGATTACCAGTCAATTATGTAAACCATTAATAAGCGCGAGGGAGATCACCATTAATATCAATGATTCCCAAGGTACCCTAGTACATTCCAACGAATGTGAATGGATGAGCTCAAGTCGAACATCCGTGGAATCATCCGATCAGAGGTCAATGATGTAAACCCATTGTCAAATGTGAGGAGGCCTGCCATTGAGGCATGCAGGTCCCAAAGAACGAACTGGTTTCTAAGTCTAATTCCTAGATAATGTGTTGAAGTCGACAGGAATAGGCTCTTCGAAGGAGAGCCTTGATGTATCCCCCATCAATGACACGAAACAGACACAGAGATGTAATTGGTGGATCAAATGAACATGGACTAACACAGGTTTTGAGACAAGATATTTGTGATGGCTGACTCTAGAGGTGGATACTTCCCTTGAACACTGAGGCACAACAACAAAAACATGACATGGACCAAAACTTGATGATGCAATGGATACTGTGACTTGTGTCGGGTTATCCAAAGGAGTGAAAGAAACTTCAAAGGATTGGCTCAGTGCAGAGGTTCATCGGGTTATAATGTGTGCAAAAGACAAAGTGTTGTGTTCAAGGGAGACTCTATGAATTACTTCGTAATGTTCTCAAGAAACTACTCGGCTAGCTTCTTTCAATTTTTCCCCCATCCAGATAGACAAGTACCTCTTTTTGATTTAATGAGCTCGAGGAGGATAACACATGCTCTATATAACTCACCTTCGGTAAGTCCCTCTTCCTTTGTTTAACGAACTAGAAGAAGTAAGGGTTCGATCCCATATGGGTCTGTCGATGTGTGTTTTAGCAATTCCAAAGATAGAAAACTCGAAGGTTTTTCATGATTATAGAGTATGGAAAAACACTTAAAAGAGAACTCTCTCAGTTCCTTTTTCGTACAGTAGTCTAACGAGACCAAAAAAGAGATAAACTAATGCTCAAAAGATGCCCTTTCTGACCTTTTAACAAGTGTGAAAGGAAGCAAGGTCACTCGACAATCTTTTCATATTTAGAGAGTCTAAAAAGAGTTTAAAGATGACTCCAGGGGGTTTCCTTTTTCGTGTGTTCGTGTATCTGTACAAGTCCGAAAAAGAGATAAAAGTTTACCCGGTTGCATTCTCATGTATTTACGAGCACGAGAAAGAACAAAGACTAAACTCGGTACTCTGCCCCCAGCTTGAAATATAGCGACTTGACTCTAGAATGATCATAAAAGACTGGAGACATGCCCCCCAAGCTTCAATTCATTCACCAATGTTGAGGTTGTCACCAATTTCTGTGTTATATGGAGAAAAAGGATACAGGTGGATGAAATGAAGGTTCAAAAACGAGACCTAACGAAAGACTCGACTCGACATCTATGAGATCTGGCGAAAGACTCAACTTGAAGGGAGAGGTGATTGTTTCATTTTTAAACGAGCTTGACGCAGGAAAAGAACTATGCTCAAGGTTCCGGGTTCGATCCCCATATTGTTGTTTCATATTTTAACGAGCTTGCTACAGAGAAGAAAAATATGCTCAAAGCCTCTGTTTCATTTTTTAATGAGCTTTCCATAGAGAAGAGAAACTATGCTTGTGGTTTCTTCTTGATCATGGCTTCCAAGAGGATAACGCTCTGGAAGGATACCATGTCAAGGGACAAAACTCGGTCATGGCCTCCAAGAGATCTTCGCTGGATGGAAGATAATCACTCTGGAAGGAGCACATGTCAAGATTCGTGACAGAGGTAAGGATATCAGGCTCCAATAACCCTACTGAAGAGATCACCATGTCAACTACCGGATCCAAATCGTCGAAAGTTGAGGTCATGGGAGACAACGCCACATAATTGACATGTGGTGGGATACTGTCTGCATATAAGAACCACTTAGGGAGGTAACCCAGTCAGGTCCGATGAATGAAAGTTGATCAATAGTCACAATTCTTCCATCGTGAGGGAAATATATCACACGAAAAAGGGTGGATACAAGAGCTTTCATAGAATAGACATAATCCCACCCAAGGAGTAAAGTGAAATCCAAGGGGTCTCAGACTACCATGACATCGATAATGACAGTTTTCCGTCCCAAAGTTATAGGAAACTGAGGAAGGATCCCTAAAGGTTGACTAGTTCTTCTGTTAAAAGATAAAACATTATGTGTAATCGATGAAAGTTGCGGACAACCCAAAGCGTACCAAGCAACATAAGACAAAATACTAACAGATGCACCTTCATCTATCAGCGTTTGAGGAATGTCCCGACCACGAACCTGTACTATAATATGGAAAGGAATGTGGGAGGGAAGATGAGGTCTAGTTAGCACACCCCAATAAAAAAGGATGGCCTCATTACTTGGAGGGGGTTTCGCAGGAGAATGAGGAATGCACCCCAGCACGGTAGAGTCTGTATTAACGAGAAAAATGTGGGCAGTATCGGGTTTACTCTCTAGAGGGAGAGTAGCATCGATCAATGGTGGAATTGAATCAACTTCTTTGACACTCTTCAGAGGAAGAGTGGGATTGACTGAGGATGTAACTGGAGCAACCACTTTGGCACTCTTCGAATGAAGGGTGGGACTGACCTAAGAAATGACTGGATCAACCACTTTGACATTCCTCAACGGAGGAATGGGATCGACCGATGGCGAAACTAGATCGACCACTTTGGCAGTCTTTAGAGGAAGAGTGGGATTGACCGAGGAAGGGACTGGATCAATCACTTTGACATTCCTCAAGGGAGGAATGGGATCGACCGATGGAGAAACTGGATCGACCACTTGAGTTTCATTCTCCAAGGGAAGAATGGGGTCAACGGGTGGAAATGGATCGACCACTTTGGTGTCACTCTCTAACGGGAGAGTGGGATCGATCGAGGATGAAAACAGATCAACCACTTTGGTGTCACTCTTTTGATGAAGAGTGGGTTTGATCAATGACAGAACTAAATCAACTATTTGAGTTTGTGGTTCAATCAAGGAGGAAACTAGATTGACCACCTGATCAACCGAACTGACCAGGGATGGAACCGGATTGACCAGTCCATCAACCAATGATGGGTCAGAGGAAATCTTACGATAACCTATTGGAAGTTGAAGTTTTTCCAAAAGAGAAGAATCCTCGTCCATGCAAGGACAAATGTAAGAGTAATGATTACCTTTACATAACATGCAAGGGAAATTGATAGTTTTCTTCTTCTTACCAACCTGAACATCACTAGTTGATGGGGTATCATCGACACGACTGACAGAGGTCGATGATGTGGAGGACCACATTTCTAATACCTGTGTAAGACCGGGGCAATCCCTCAGAAAGTGGTCACCCTTACAAAGGCTGCAAGGGAATTTGGGTTTTGGATTCTTCATTTTAATCTTGTTGACCTCATCAACACTCCCAGTACTATTAACAATAACTGGTTTCTTAGAGCCAACATCTGATGTTGTTGGGGCCTTTGTCCTTTTCAGGTTCTTCTTCTTCTTCTCTTTCCATTTCTTCTTCTTCTGATCAACCTGGCTACATGCTTTAGATCTTTCACTAGGTGAAGAAAGAGAAATGGAAGGAGACTTAATTGGCGAAGAAGGTGAAAATTTGACATGAGGTTGATGTGTGGGTAGTGTATTGACATCCAAAGTATTAGGTGCAACTGAAACATTGGGAGGATTCGGGATCATTGGAGTGGAGAACAACCAAACTGGTAATCCAATAGTGAGTCCTGGAAGACTCAGTGTGGCAACATATGGAGGACCAAAGTTTCCAAACGAAGGAAAGGTATAAGGTTCCCCAAAAGAAGGGGTTCCTCCATTGGTACTCCCAGTATTAGATGCCATTATCACTTACTCAACCTAAGGTCCACTAAGTAAAACAAACAACACATGCTAAGAATCTAAGAAGAAATCAATCAAACAAACCTTCCTACGATGAAACCACTAGTTGGTGATGAAATCCAATGTCGCGAGATCAAAATAGGAAGGGGCGAGGATAGAGCGGGTGGATTAGTTACGTTGGCGACCTGCTTAACGGACTTACGCCTTGGTGCAAGATTCCACGCAGTAATTGTGGATTTACCCTCCAAGGAGCCCGAGTGAGTTTGATCAACGTCTGTTCTAGGTACAGTGAGACTTCCCTTCACCATCACCTTGTGTAAGACCCTAAATATTGTGGCTACTAAGGTCACCAATTTGTAGTCAACCCCTGGGCGGGTACAGTCGACAGTCCAATCGAAATGTATGGGCAGGATAACAAGTCTGAAATCAACTTGAAATTCTTCCATGTAGTAATTTTGGATTTACCTTCCAGTGACCCCCAATATACGATCCGAACACTATAAACAGTTGAACCATGGAGGGATAATCTTCGTAACTCACCCGAATGCGACCTCGTGCGTAACCCCTGTGTGAGAGGGGGATCCCAGGTAGACTAATACGAAAATTGGATTTGGCTCTCCCTACCGCAAGATACTAAGTTTGTTCAATAGCTTTGGAAATTTATCCTTTCAACCTATTCCAAAGCCCTACACCTTAAACTAATGTAGGTTTTCTTAACAAAGATGTAAAAAGTCTGATAAATATTAGTTAAGCGTTGATTTTAATGGTTGTTGTTTACTCAGAGGGTGTATGAAAGTGAAACTGATGGAATGATGACTCAATTCCCAAAAATATGCATGAAATATGATAAGCAATCATTTCTTTTCAATGAATATCTATTTAAGGGAAAGAGGAAGAGTCATTTTCACTATCAAACACTTGATAAGGAATGCCCTCAATCAATTTTTTTCTCAATCAAATCCAATATGATGCTACAACATTTCAGAAATGAAAACTAATATGCAACCTAATCATTCAGATGTAATTTTATCATTTTCATGTGAATGATAATCAATTCAATGTAAAATTTGCCCTACCAACTACCCTTTCAGATCAAGGAGATTCGGCCAAGAAAACACATATTTCACACAAACAACACACCCTTTTTTTTTGTGATCAAACAAGAGAAAGAAAAACAAAAACGCAAAAGCAAGGGGAAAGAGATTGTATCATATGAACTCAAATAACCAAATGAGAAGAGTTACATACTTCAAATGTCCTTCACTAGAGTTCACGCTCAGTCGGATCGGAGAGAAGAAAGCAGGGGATAGATTTCAAGCTTTCAACAGCAAAAACTCAAAAATAAGGGAGAAGGGAATAAAATATGAACAATAATTTGTTTACTCCCCAGGATCAAGCATGTCAAAGGTCAAAAGAAGAATGATTGAATCACAAAACAACTCAGCAAATCAAAAAACAGGGTTTGGACCTCCAAAAATTGCAATTTTTGAAGAGATTTTGGGCAAAAGAGGGTTGGCGCTTTGGTATAAGGGCCATCAAAGTGTTATAAAGCTTTGTCCAGTATCGTAAGGGAGCGTTGGCACTCTTCTAACAAGGTAGAGGAGCGTTGGAGTCCTAAAGCTCAAAACAAAGTCTAAAAAACCCAAAATTCAGTCAAATTTTGACAATCGGGTTGAGTGTGATGGAGTGACGATTCAATCAGCAAATCAATCATATAAATGGGGTGAACAAGGTCTGAAAAAAATCAGGTAATACAAGGTCTTATGAGGAAAAATCAAAACCAAAAGTTTTGATTCATTCCCCAGTGGAGTCGCCAATTTCTGTTGTAGGAAAATCTCCCTGCGGACAGGTAGATCGCCTCAAAGAGCTAGACCCTAAACTCTAAGAAAGAAAATGCTTAACGTGGACACTGACTTTCTTTCAAATATATACAAACTAATGCATGAGAAGGAAGGACAACAGAAGTACCTCTTTATCGACGTTTTTCCCTGCACGCTCCGAGTTGAGCTCCAATCCTTTGCTCCTCGACGAATCCTGTAGACAAACAAAGTACGACTAATTCCTACTCTATCAATATTATTCTGAAATAGGTCTATCTACTAAAGAGACAAATTCATGTGAGATTGAACATGAATTAGAAAGAAACAGGCCAAGCAAATTGTATTAATGAGGAAAAAACATTGCTTACAGCCATAGATGAATTGCAGCAGCTCTGCCAAATCCTCCTTGTCTACTCCTTGCTCAAAAGATCCATGATATGAATGATGTTAGCTTCAGCAATTGCTCCCTAT
Source organism: Picea glauca (assembly GCA_000966675.3). NCBI lineage: Eukaryota > Viridiplantae > Streptophyta > Pinopsida > Pinales > Pinaceae > Picea > Picea glauca. The sequence goes on from JZKD02S1611655.1 coordinate 81,142, forward strand.
GAGATCATGGATCTCTTGCTTCCAAAATATCTTTGTTCCAGCACCACTTATGAGATCATAAGTTTGGTTTGATTCTCTCTTTTTAGTCCCCTTTCACCATTAGAAAGATTGCTTATATAGCCTTGGAGAGGCTTTAACCACTTGATATATCCTTGGGGAAGGTGAGGATTTTCCTCCTTCAGTTGAGGATCTTCCCTAAGATCATGGCTAGACTAGGGATTTGAATCCAACTTCCTTCCAAGAATGAAAGGATCTTTCCCCCATTCATCTCAACAACTTAACTACTGCCCAGAATAGGTAGCACTCCCTCAAAAGGACCATCAGAGCATTGTAGCACTCCCTAGTAGGCTTTAGGGGGGAACCAACGCTCTCAAAATCCATAGCGCTCCCTCAAAAGGGCCAGAGGAGCTTTATAACACTCCCAGATAGTGTAAGGGGGAGTGCCACCGCTCCCAGAAGAGGTATAGGGGAGCGCTCCCCTCCAAAAACTCAGTTTTTGAGGTGCTTTCAGATGGCAAAAGGTTTGTAAGCCTGCTGACTCATTTCTCCTCTTCCAAATCAAATGTTTGAGGTGTTTCAAGTGTGCTTCTCATGTAGTTATAGGCACGACATAAGAATCATGGCAGTATGCTTCCCTGACACTTGTGACACTTGTGAGCAACATGCGACACTTGCGACCTTCTGAGAAAAATGCGACACTTGCGACCTTTGTAATGACGATACTTACGACACTATCAAAGTGAGTATTTTTTATGTGTAACAGATTGCCCCCCAAATTTTGAAGTTATAAGACAAGAACTGATAACTGAAATGCTTTGTAGACTTTCAAGCAAGGGTATAGATGCAGAGAGCCTGACGGAAGCTGCACACAAACATCCAACAAATATTATGACATGTTTCAAAACCCAAGGCAGGCATACCAATGCTTGGGTGATCAAGACTTGCAAGATCTGGCCACCATAAAATACACTTCAGATCCATAATTGTATTGATAAGAAGGTATAGCCACCGAAAATACATTGTGGATCTATACTCTCATGACCTGAACTGATCGTAGCCACGAAGAATACACAGTGGATCTACGATATCACAAGACATAGGCACGACCAATAGAAAGTGGATCGATGTAACAGTATACGTTTCATTGTTCAAGAGAAACTCCTTTGCAACTTGGGCAAATTACATATCAAAGTGATCACTCAACCCAGGTTCTTCTTACCGATCCCGATGTAGTACGAATCTAACCATCTGAATAGATGAACTGATGTCGAACATGGAAGAAACCACTTGATTACCGGTCAATGATGTAAACCATTAACAAGCGCGAGGGAGATCACCATTAATGTCAATGATTCCCAAGGTACCCTAGTACATTCCAACGAATGTGAATGTATGAGCTGAAGTCGAACATCCGTGGAATCATCCAACCAGAGGTCAATGATGTAAACCCACTATCGAATGTTAGGAGGCCTGCCATTGAGGCATGCAGGTTCCAAAGTACTAACTGGTTTCTAAGTCTAATTCCTAGATAATGTGTTCAAGTCGAAAGGAATAGGCTCGTCGAAGGAGGGCCTTGATGTATCCCCCATCAACGACACGAAACAGACACAGAGATGTAATTGGTGGATCAAATGAACATGGAGTGACACAGGTTTTGAGACAAGATATTTGTGATGGCTGACTCTAGAGGCGGATACTTCCCTTGAACACTGAGGCACAAAAACAAAAACATGACATGGACCAAAACTTGATGATGCAGTGGATACTGTGACTTGCGTCGGGTGATCCAAAGGAGTGAAAGAAACTTCAAAGGATTGGATCAGTGCAGAGGTTCAGCAGGTTATAATGTGTGCAAAAGACAAAGTGTCGTGTTCAAGGGCGACTCTATGAATTACTTGGTAATGTTCTCAAGAAACTGCTCAGCTTGCTTCTTTCAATTTTTCCCCAATCCAGATAGACAAGTACCTCTTTTTGATTTAATGAACTCAAGGAGGATAACACATGCTCGATATAACTCACCTTCGGTAAGTCCCTCTTCTTTTGTTTAACGAACTAGAAGAAGTAAGGGTTCGATCCCGTATGGGCCTGTCGATGTGTGTTTTAGCGAGTCCAAAGACAGAAAACGCGAAGTCTTTTCATGATTATAGAGTCTGGAAAAACACTTAAAAGAGAACTCTCTCAGTTCCTTTTTCGTACAGTAGTCCAATGAGACTGAAAAAGAGATAAACTATTGCTCGAAAGACACCCTTTCTGACCTTTTAACGAGTGTGAAAGGAAGCAAGGTCACTCGACAATCTTTTCATATTTAGAGAGTCTGAAAAGAGTTTAAAGATGACTCCAGGGGGGTTCCTTTTTCGTGTGTTCGTGTATCCGTACAGGTCCGAAAAAGAGATAAAAGTTTACCCAGTTGCATTCTCATGTATTTAAGAGCACGAGAAATAACAAAGACTAAGCTCAGTACTCTGCCCCCAGCTTGAAATATAGTGACTTGACTCTAGAATGATCATCAAAGATTGGAGACATTCCCCCCAAGCTTCAATTCATTCACCGATGTTGAGGTTGTCACCAATTTTTGTGCTAGATGGAGAAAAAGGATACAAGTGGATGAAATGAAGGTTCAAAAATGAGACCTAATGAAAGACTCGACTCGACATCTACGAGATATAGCGAAAGACTCAACTTGAAGGGAGAGGTGATTGTTTCATTTTTAAATGAGATTGACACAGGAAAAGAACTATGCTCAAGGTTCCAGGTTCAATCCCCAGATTGTTGTTTCATTTTTTAATGAGCTTGCTACAGAGAAGAAAACTATGCTCAAAGCCTCTATTTCATTTTTTAATGAGCTTTCCATAGAGAAGAGAAACTATGCTCATGGTTGCTTCTTGATCATGGCTTCCAAGAGGATAACACTCTAGAAGGATACCATTTCAAGGGACAAAACTCGATCATGTCCTCCAGGAGATCTTCGTTGGATGGAAGATAATCACTCTGGAAGGAACACATGTCAAGGGTCGTGACAGCATTAAGGAGATCAGGCTCCAATAACCCTACTGAAGAGATCACCATGTCAACTACCAGATCCAAATCGTTGGAAGTTGAGGTCATGGGAGACAACGCCACATAATTGACATGTGGCGGGGGCGATACTGTCTACATATAAGAAACACTTAGGGAGGTAACCCAGTCAGGGCCGATGAATGAAAGTTGATCAATAGTCACAATTCTTCCATCGTGAGGGAAATATATCACATGGAAAAGGGTGGATACAAGAGCTTTCATAGCATAGACATAATCCCGCCCAAGAAGTAAAGTGAAATCCAAGGGGTCTCGGACTACCATGACATCGATAAAGACAGTTTTCCATCCCAAAGTTACAGGAAACTGAGGAAGGATCCCTAAAGTTTGACTAGTACTTATGTTAAAAGCTAACAGATTCTATGTAACCAGTGCAAGATGCGAACAACCCAAAGCGTACCAAGCAACAAAAGACAAAATACTAAAAGACGCACCTTCATCTATCAGCGTTTGAGGAATGTCCCGACCATGAACCTATACTGTAATCTGGAAAGGAATGTGGGAGGGAATATGAGGTCTAGTTAGCACACCCCAATCAAAAAGGATGGCCTCATTACTTGGAGAGGGTTTCGCAGGAGAATGTAGAATGCCCCCCAACACGGTAGAGTCTGTATTAACGAGAAAAACGTGGGCAGTATTGGGTTTACTCTCTAGAGGGAGAGTAGGATCGATCAATGGTGGACTTGAATCGACCGCTTTGAAACTCTTCAGAGGAAGAGTGGGATTGAATGCGGATGTAACTGGAGCAACCACTTTGGCACTCTTTGGATGAAAGGTGGGACTAACCTAAGAAAGGACTGGATCAGCCACTTTGACATTCCTCAACGGAGGAATGGGATCGACCGATGGTGAAAATAGATCGACCACTTTGGCACTCTTTAGAAGAAGAGTGGAACTGACCGAGGAAGGGACTGGATCAGTCACTTTGACATTCCTCAAGGGAGGAATGGGATCAACCAATGCCGAAACTAGATTGACCACTTGAGTTTCATTCTCTAAGGGAAGAATGGGGTCAATGGGTGGAAACAGATCGACCACTTTAGTGTCACTCTCTAACGGGAGAGTGGGATCAACCGAGGATGAAAAAAGATCGGCCACTTTGGTGTCACTCTTTTGATGAAGAGTGGGGATGATCGATGAAGGAACTGGATCAACTATTTGAGTTTGGGGTTCAATCGAGGAGGAAACTAGATTGACCACCTGATCAACTAAACTAACCGGGGATGGAACCGGATTGACCAGTCCATCAACCAACGATGGGTCGGAGGAAAGCTTACGATAAGCTTTTGGAAGTTGAAGTTTTTCCAAATAAGAAGAAGCCTCATCCATGCGAGGACAAATGTGAGAGTAATGATTACCTTTACATAACATGCAAGGGAAATTGATAGTTTTCTTCTTCTTACAAACCTGGACATCACTAGTTGACGGGGTATCATCGACATGAACGAAAGAGGTCGATGACATGGAGGACCACATTTCTAAGACCTGGGTAAGACCGGGGCAATCCATCAGAAAGTGGTCACCCTTACAAAGGCTACAAGGGAATTTGGATTTTGGATTCTTCATTTTAATCTTGTTGACCTCATCAACACTCCCAGTACTATTAACAGTAACTGGTTTCTTAGAGCCAACATATGATGTTGTTGGGGGCTTTGTCCTTTTCAGGTTCTTCTTCTTCCTATCAACCTAGCTACTTTCTTTAGAGCTTTCACTAGGCAAAGAAGGAGAAATGGAAGGAAAATTAATGGGAGAAGAAGGTGAAAAGTCGACATGAGGTTGATGTGTGGGTGGTGCATTGACATCCAAAGTATTAGGTGCAACTAAAACATTGGGAGGATTCGGGATCACCGGAGTGGAGAACAACCAAACTGGTAATCCAATAGTGATTCCTGGAAGACTCAGTGTGGCAACATATGGAGGACCAAAGTTTCCAAATGAAGGAAAGGTATAAGGTTCCCCAAGAGAAGGGGTTCCTCCATTGGTACTCCCAGGATTCGATGCCATTATCACTGGCTCGACCAAAGGTCCACTAAGTAAAACAAACAACACACGGTAAGAATCTAAGAAGAAATCAATCAAACAAACCTTCCTATGATGAAACCACTAGTTGGTGATGAAATCCAACATCGCGAGATCAAAATAGGAAGGGACGGGGATAGAGCGGGTGGATCAGTTATGTTGGCGACCTGCTTAACAGACTTACGCCTTGGTGCAAGCTTCCACGCAGCAATTGTGGATTTACCCTCCAAGGGGCTCGAGTGAGTTTGACCAACGTCTGTTGACAGTCTAATCGAAACGTATGGGCTGGATAACAAGTCCGAAATCAACTTGAAAGGATTCCATGCAGTAATTGTGGATTTACCTTCCAGTGACCCCCAATATACGATCCGACCACTACAAACAGTTGAACCACGGAGGGATAATCTCTGTAACTCACCTAAATGCGACCTCGTGCGTAACCCCTGTGTGAGAGGGGGATCCCAGGCAGACTAATACAACAATTGGATTTGGCTCTCCCTACCGCAAGATACTAAGTTTGTTCGATAGCTTTGGAAATTTATCCTTTCAACCTATTCCAAAGCCCTACACCTTAAACTAATGTAGGTTTTCTTAAAAAAGATGTAAAAAGTCTGATAAATTTTAGTTAAGCGTTGATTTTAATGGCTGTTGTTTACTCAAAGGGTGTACGAAAGTGAAACTAATGGAATGATGATTCAATTCCCAAAAATATGCATGAAATATGATAAGCAATCATTTATTTTCAATGAATATCTATTTAAGGGAAAGAGGAAGAGTCGTTTTCACTATCAAACACTTGATAAGGAATGACCTCAATCAATTTTGTTCTCAATCAAATCCAATATGATGCTACAACATTTCAGAAATGCAAAATAATATGCAACCTAATCATTAAGATGTACTTTTATCGTTTTCATGCGAATGATAATCAATTCAATGTAAAATTTCTCCTTCCAACTACCCTTTCAGATCAAGGAGATTCAGGCAAGAAAACGCATATTTCGCTCAAACAACACACCCTTTTTTTTTGCGATCAAACAAGAGAAAGAAAACCAAAAACGCAAAAGGAAGTGGAAATATATTGTATCAGATCACCTCAAAGAACCAAATGAGAAGAGTTATAGACTTCAAATGTCCTTCACTAGAGTTCTCGCTCAGTCGGATCAGAGAGAAGAAAGCAGGGGATCGATTTCAAGCTTTCAACAACAAAAACTCAAAAATAAGGGAGAAGGGCATAAAATCTGAACAATAAGGTGTTTACTTCTCAGGAGGAAGCATGTCAAAGGTCAAAATAAGAATGATTGAATCACAAAACAACTCAGCAAGTCAAAAAACAGGGTTTGGACCTCAAAAAATTGCAATTTTTGAAGAGATTTTGGGCAAAAGAGGGTTGGCGTTTTGGTATAAGGGCCATAAGAACATTATAAGCTCTGTCCAGCATCTTAAGGGAGCATTGGCCCTCTTCTAACAAGGCATAGGAGCGCTGGAGTCCTAAAGCTCAGAAAAAAGTCCGAAAAACCCAAAATTCAGTCAAATTTTGACAATCGGGCTGAGTGTGATGGAGTGAAGATTTAATCAGCAAATGCAATCAGATAAATGGGGTGAACAAGGTCTGACAAAATTCAGGTAACACAAGGTCTTATGAGGAAAAATCGAAACTAAAAGTTTCGATTCGTTCCCCAGTGGAGTTGCTAATTTATGTTGTAGGAAAATCTCCCTGCAGACAGGTAGATCGCCTCAAAGAGCTAGACCCTAAACTCTAAGACATAAAATTCTTAACGTGGACACTAACTTCCTTTCAAATCTATACAAACTAATGCATGAGGAGAAAGGAGAACAAAAGTACCTCTTTATCGACGTTTTTCCCTGCACGCTCCGAGTTGAGCTCCAATCCTTTGTTCCTCGACGAATCTTGTAGACAAACAAAGTACGACTACTTCCTACTCTATCAATATTAGTCTGAAATAGGTCTATCTACTAAAGAGACAAATTCATGTGAGATTGAACATGAATTAGAAAGAAACAGGCCAAGCAAATTGTAGTAATGAGGACAAAACATTGCTTATAGCCATAGATGAATTGTAGCAGCTATGCCAAGTCCTCCTTGTCTACCCCTTGCTCAAAAGATCCACGATCTAAATGATGATAGCTTCACCAATTTATCCCTATGATATCATAGGTCTCTTGCTTCCAAAATATCTTTTTTCCAGCACCACTTATGAGATCATAAGTTTTGTGTGATTCTCTCTTTTCAGTCCCCTTTCACCATTCAAAAGGTTGCTTATATAGCCTTGGAGAGGGTTTAAACACTTGAGATATCCTTGGGGAAGGTGAGGATTTTCCTCCTTCAGTTGAGGATCTTCCCTAATATCATGGATGGACTAGGGATTCGAATCCAACTGCCTTCCAATAATGAAAGGATCTTTCCCCCATTCATCTCAACAACTTAACTACTACCCAGAATAGGTAGCGCTCCCTCAAAAGGACCATCAGAGCGTTGTAGCGCTCCCTAGTAGGCTTTAGGGGGGTGCCAACGCTCTCAAAATCCATAGCACTCCCTCAAAAGGACCAGAGGAGATTTATAACACTCCCAGACAGTGTAAGGGGGAGCGCCAACGCTCCCAAAAGAGGTATAGGGGAGTGCTCCCCTCCAAAAACTCAGTTTTTGAGGTGCTTTCAGATGGAAAAAGGTTTGTAAGCCTACTGACTCATTTCTCCTTTTCCAAATCAAATGTTTGAGGTGTTTCAAGTGTGATTCTCATGTCTTTATAGGCATGACACAAGCATCATGGAAGTATGCTTCCCTAACACTTGCGACACTTGTGAGAAACATGTGACACTTGCGACCTTGTGAGCAAAATGCGACACTTGCGACCTTTGTAATGACGACACTTGTGACACTATCAAAGTGAGTATTTTTTATGTGTAACAAACTATACTTTACTAGATCTGAGTCAAATATCAACTAAAGAAGCAATTTGTCAGGCCTGTGAGCGACTTTCTCTATGTGGGAGACTGAGTGAATGATCAGGGGATCAAATTTTGCTCAATTTTCAAAGTGCTCGGAATGCGACAAACACAGTGTCATTACGTTCATCTCGTCTTCCTGATTCCGGAGGTATATTTACTTTCTCAAATGGAGTCCGTATGGAGAAGATATTGCGATCTGTTCGCCAAGGAAAACAAGGAAAAATTTTGGATGCTGACTGTACCTGTCCGTACAGTCCGTACGGTGACGTGGAAGGGTCGTACCATCTGATGAAGTGGTAGTTGGATGACGTGGCACATTTTCATTGGTCGATTGTTGGCGAGTAGCATGTTGACACGTGTCCTGTTAATGGCGAATATTAAGGAGACATGTGGCCCAATCCATGGGAGCCACGTGTCCCCCTCATTGTTTGGCTATATGTAAAAGTTTTATGGGAGTCCGCATGGTTCGACCCCCGGACCTCCCCCATTGTTAAAGCCTTGACAAACCTCCACTAACCATTATGCCGCCACATGAGCCTTGTTAGGTTTATGGTATTAAATATATTTAACATTGTTTAATGTTGAAAGCGGAGGGGGGTCGGGTTGGGGCTTAGCCCCGACCCATAGTTTTATTAACACATATAACCATTGTATAATATGGTGCACGTGATTTGTAATCGCATACATATATACCATAGTTGCATATTGTATTAAACATGCACGCGGGGTTTGGAACCATAACCCATGTTTAAATGTGTGTGTATATATAATCCGTGGTTTGATCGGTGGGTTAAACGCGCGGGAGTTACACGGTTGGACAACGACTTAACCACTTTTTCCCAACATTCTGTCACATGTTGTCATACACCCAGGTGCCAAGGCGGTTAGGGGCTAGAGGCGCCTTAACCGTCCTACGGTTTGCACTGTTGGCATGGTTGCGCTCGGTGCCATGTTTATACGCTTTAAAATGTGTGTGAGCTAGGTTTGATTGAAGGGGGTGCAAATTGTAGAACCAGAGACAGCAAGCTTGAAGAGGGAGACTTCCAGGAGGCCTAACTTCTTCAGTTTTTGACCAATTGAGGTGCCGAAAGAGCCCAGACAGGGGTTTTGGGACGCTGGGAAGCCATTGGAGAAGTCAGTTTGTCAATTTGAGCATTGTAAGACATGTTTTTGAGCACGTTTTGAGAAATTAATAATAATGATCGATTGGAAGCTGGACCAGGAGATGTAGCCCATAAGAGGGGTGAACTCCTTTATCAATTGTTGTGCACATGTGTTTATGTTCAATGTTTATGCTACTATCTATGTGTATTTTGCATAAGTAATCCTTAAATTATGTGTTGCAAATTGATCCTATTGATTTAAACACATAACATTTAACTTGCAATAATTATTCAAGTTTTTCAAGTCTTCTTCATTTTTAGATCAAGTTGGTATCATAGCACTGGTTTTGAAGACTTGATTGTTTGCAAGTTTTGTTTCTGATGATCACAAGGTTGAAACTCACAAGAGGATAAGGTCAACGTGTGGAGCCAAGTTCGTATCCGACAAGGAGGAAGCAGTTTCATTCACCGCAAGTTTCAGAGAGACATTCACCAAGCATGGCTCATGCAGAAGACCATGAACGTGTTCCGAATGAAGAAGAAGACTTCAGGCAGACT
>JZKD02S1611655.1:108700-133195 GCA_000966675.3 Picea glauca
CAACTTCGATGGGGCTTCCAGGGGCAACCCTGGACCAGCTGGTTTCGGCGCAGTCCTCGGGAACAACATGGGCGAGATTACTCACATGACTGCTAGTTTATTGGGTGAAAACATGAACAATGTGGCGGAGATCACCAGTCTATTAAGAGGCCTCCAAATAGCGACTCAGCACCTTTGCCTCCGACTGATCATTGAAGGAGACTCACAAGTAATAATTCAACTCATTTTGAAAATCCTTCATGGTCAATCTCCAGGGCGAATATCCCCCAGTTGGAGACTCTCCGGACTCCTGGAGGATTTTGAGGGGCTCATCCACCCCAACTTGACCCTCATCCTTGTTCATGTGAAAGGAGCAGCTAACAGGGTTGTTGATCACCTGGAAAACGTAGGAATTGACTCAAAGGAGAATCCTATATACTGGCAGGCCAACGTTTCAGAAGAAACAAACCTCTCTACGCATTGCAAAGAACTTGCTGGTAGAGACTTCCCTACCCCGGATGGGGTGACACGTGGCAGAGTGGACATGCCACCCAGAATCACACTTAGCGCTGAATTTATAGTTGATGGCCACCACCCTCCTCTACGCATTAATGTTGATGGACAGCCACAGCAGAGGGCAGGCGATGGAGGTACTCCTCCCTCGTGCGACAATTAACCCATCACTCGCACATGAATTCATTGCTGATATGGATGGACAGAGGATCCGGCAGTTTGATTATGGTTTTTATGTTGAGTCCGAGCTGCGGAGGAAGGCTCCTGGTGTGGCAGCGATAGCGTTTCTTACCAGGGCTGGTGGCTTCTATCTACATTCTGGAAAGTTTAGTCAAGGCTGGTGGCTTCTCTGTAGGTCTCAACAGGGCTGGCTTGCCTACACTCAGCATTCGCAGCCGCTCTCGATTATTCACCCATTATTTGCTCACATGGATGGCTTCTTTCCTAACTTGGCTCTACGTTTGATTGGCATTTGCTCAGTTATAATGGTAAGGAGGCGAGGAAAACCTCGACAGGGTTCTGCCTGGGAGGCACTCAAAGCGCAACGGCGCCGGAAGGAGGAGATTGAACGAGACTTGGCTCTGGCCTCTTCCATGCTCAGGAAGAAGGCTTGGGTTGAGAGGAGGGCGAGGCTTAACACCATCATTGAACAAGACGCTGGTTGCAGTAGGATTGAGAAGGAGACCGAGCATGCGGATTTGTTTCCAGGTTGTGTGGTGGAGGAGGACCTGTTAATTGGGGACTTGCCGTGGGACGAGAAGCCAAAATCCATGGAGACGCTCAACAGGCGGGATGACAAGAGCACTCTGACTATGGACGATGACCTTCCTGGATGCGTGGTGGAAGAAATTCCATGGATGGATGACCTGCTAGCCACAGAAGTCGAGAAGCTGGAGCAGGCAGAGAAGGCAACAGTTCTGAGGAAGCTTGTGGTTGGCACTAACGATGTGGCGGATCGGAAGGCAGCTCCTCCTAGTGGCCCGGATGGCAGAAAGCATGGTCCTCTCTTCAGCGATGAACACCTGGCCTTAGTGTTCGAGCTCCGTAGCCACATTGCGGAATTGGAACACACGGCCCTTATCATGGGCCAGTGTATTGATTTGCTCCTCGATGCGCTCTCCGGGACCCCAGCTCAGCGCAAGTGTCCCCTGTGCATGCAAACTTTCGCTATATCGGTGGAAACTGATGGGAGCGACACGTCAGCGGGTGATTAGGCTCCTTGTTTTCCAGGTTTTTTTAAGTCTTTCTGAACAATTGCTATAGGTCTCTCTAGACTGCTGGCATCTGTCCTGGTTTCCTACGGGTAGGACAGATGTCTCTTTGCTTAATATTTTACTGTATAACTGCTAGATGTTTCCCAATAATGTTGGTTTCCGGTTACCAGCAACATTTTTTGGTGACTTTAGCCATGAGGTTGTTTTTTGTGTCAAAGTTTTGAGTTAATATAATATAGCAGGTACTACCCCCTTTTTTATTTAAAAAAAAAAGATACTAAACACTATCACGTTTGTGAAATTCGACATCTCTTAAATTTTTCGAGAGTTGTTTGCCTTGATCATCCTTGGGCAACACGTCTGGGAAAAAGATAAAAAGATTAAATGTTATTTATGTGAATGGAAAGCTAGAAAATGGTGGCACATAAATCTGACTTTCCAAAACTAACAAAAATTATCAACAATAAAAAAAATCAGGCACTTACATAGTGACGAGAAAAAGGGAAGTTTCACCAGGAGCAATAAAACACTGGGGATTCATCACCTAGGAAAACTGCACTAAGGAAACATGGTTCCATAAATGAAATTGCTATCCCAATCCAGACAAGACACTGATTTTGCTTAGGAAATGCTTGTCATTCCAAAGGATCTCCATTTTGAAAAGGGATTTTATTATTCATAAATACCAATTCATTATACAATGATATAGTGGAACAAATGGCGATTAAAATCAATCACAGAGGTATAAATGATTATCAAAGGATGATCGGGGGTTTGACCAATTCTTCGGGTATACATCTATTTCTGATTCCGAGAAGGATCTGTATTTCACGTTCAAGGAATAGGAAGATCATTTTTTTTTTCGGATGATCTGACCAACAATCAGATCGTGTAGAAATAAGGAATGCAGATAGGGAGTCCTCGATCATAATCGAAGATAATCGATTACAGATACCTATGGTATTTGGGTGGATTCGAATATCTCATTTTGATTATGTAGAGGAATAACTTATCCCATTCCATCAAATGATTCTATATAGTTCATATATCCATCTCGTAATTCGATCACAAAAATAATTCCTCCTGAATGGGGAAAAATGTGATGGATGAAGGAGGAGAGAACGACCCATCGATCAACTTCTTACAATTAGAATTACCATTTCATTCACCAATATACAATTCAATGAGATCAGTCGAGTGGTCCCAGTTGGAGATGGTGTCTTTCTAAGGATTGAACAAGATTCCCCAAAAGGTTGGAACACTGCTAGTTCGTTTCTAATTAGTAGGAAACACCCTTTCTATAGAGTGCATCAACGAGGTTAGTGTAACTACCTTGAAGCCGATACCAAGGATCAATAATTTACACTGTGAAAGTTTTGAAGGGTTAATAATGTGATGTAGGAGCATCTCTCCACGTCAGCCAGCCATCAAGCCAGCCACGTTGAGCACGTGCATTCAAAGCTGAAGAGAGAGGCGCAATCCTCATTTAAATTTGAATTGAATGTAATTAAATGTTGTAGGTTGGTGATCCATATAAGTCGTGCCTTTGTGCAGGCGTAAGTAGATTGGCCATTAATGTTTGCATGGATGAGATCTAGATCAATATAGTGGACTAGACAGCCCATTCAATGTAATTGAATAGGGTAGGTAGGTTGGAGGGAAGAGCTCGAAGAGCCCCCTCAGGTAAAAGAGACTTAGGATCTCATTTTGTAGTAAGTCGAAGTTGAGATAGAAGAGAATCTGCGTGTAGAGATAAGAAGAGAGAAGAGACGAGACCTTGTTACAGGCCGTGCTCAGGAACACATTGTAAATACAGGCATTTTCCATATTTAATACAAAGAGCAGTTTTTCCTGCAATATCCTGTGTTGAATGAATGTCTGTGAGTGTTCCATTGTATGTTGTAGATATATACTGTAGTTGTTCATTTGTAGGAGTGTGTTTGATTTCAAGTGAAGGTCTTTGAGGCTTCACACCAGGAGGGTGTGACAGAACACTATGGGTTCTGATAGCCGTGCACAGAGGTTGCACTTCTGAATTCTGTGGGTTCAGACAAAGACGTGTTGCGGCACAAGAACTGGAATCAACAACTCAGGAGAAGACCTCAAGGTTGTTGAATACCTTGGAGGCAAGGCTATGTATGAGAGACACAGTTGCAGACAGAACTTAGTTGTGAGTTCTGTAAAGCTCTGCCAAGTGGGCATTGAGCACAGGCACAAGGGGCAGTTGGAGGAACTCTGTTGTGAGTTCAGATAGAAGTCAGAATCACTACGGATTCTGTGAAGCTCTGCCAGATGGGCATCGAGCCAGTGCAAGGAGTGCACAGAAGAGGAACTCTGTTGTGAGTTCAGGAAGAAGGAACAGAATCATTGAGGATTCTGAGAGCTCTGCCAGGTGGGCATTGAGCGGGTGCATAGGTGCACAAGAGGACAGAACTGTTTAACGTTCTGGGAGAAGATACTCTGCCAGGAGGGTATTTGAGTCAGTGTGGAGACGACACAGGAGAAGAGAACTCTTTGAGTTCTGTGATTTGAAGAAGAATCTGTTGAGGGATCTTCACAGGGTTTTTGAACACCCTGTAGACTCAACAAGGAGTTGCTTGAGCAGAAGGATAGCCAGGAGGGAATCCATATTTATCCATCTAAGGGAGAAAGGAAGAAAGACAAAATCCCTTAGGGGTCTGAGTGTTGCGTAGCTCAGGAGAGATAGCATTGTGTGTGCACGAAGACCCTGCAGAGGTGTAGGAGGCATAGAGTCCCTTGAGGATTCGGGCGCAGAAGCTCAGGAGGGACGAGTGCTTTCAGGCATAGAGTCGAGGCTGCAAGGAGTGCAGAGGTTGAAGAACTCTTTGGAGGAGTTCAGAGTACTCAAAGCTCAGGAGGGACAGTGTTTTCATATGCGTGGTAAATCTCAGAGTCGGAGAGCCGCAAGAGGAGAAAGAGGGAAAAGGTTGAGGCCTTTGAGGAATTGGAAATTCTCCCAAGGTTGGGAAGAAAGCGCAGCGGCTCAGGAGGGAGCACAGCCGCCGTCAGATCGGCTGGAGAAAAGGAGATATGGACCGTTGGAAGGTTTTCACGTCCAGAGAAGTGCACAGAAGGGGGAGATCGTGAGCCGTTGAATCTCTTTCATAAATCCCGTCATCCGTCGGATCGGACAGGAGGTGCACGGGGTTTAACCCTTCACACGATAGGCAGAAGTCTCGACAGCCATCAGGATATCGGCGTTCGTGAAATTGGGAGTCACGAGGACAAGAGATCGGGAATTTCTATAGGAAAAGTCCTGGGAATATCTGGACCATCCATTAGTGGAGACACATGGAGGAGATCGAGGCATCGGGAGTCGGGATATCGGCATTCCCATGGACAAGAGATCAGGTAAGTCCACCTTGAAAACCCCGACACAAATTTGGGCCATCCATCTAAGAGAGGACGCATGTCACGTGATCATCCATTCCGGAGATCTGGGCACTAGACATCGAAATATCGGCGCTCAGGAAATCGGAGTTCCTGAGGTCGTGAAAGTCGCGACATCAGAAGTCTCGAAAATGCGAGGAGTAATCTGGATCATCCATCTGGAAGAGATGCGTGGCAGCAATCAGATCCATCGTGGAAAGTCCCATTAGGAAGTCGTTTATCGGCATTTTGGTCATCGGGATATCGGGAATCCTGATAGCAAGAGGTTTGTGCATTTCGGAATCGCGAGGTTCAAAACCCCGATAAGGAGAAAGGTGCCATCGTGGGGGCCAGTTGTCAACATATCGGAGAATCGAGATTCGAGGAATCGACAGTCCCGAGGGAAAATATTTTTCGACATTTGAAACCCCGAAGTCCCGAGGGAGATATGGAGTCATTGGCTTCATAGGCAATCACGGCTGTTGATCAGGCTAAAGGCGGACAGGAGTCACTAGCTGACGTCATAGTGGGAAATCAGGATTCGAGGGATCGTGAATCCTGAGGACATATGTGTTTCGGCATTGGAAAGTCCGAAACCCCGAAAAGGAGGTAATACTACGGTCATATAGGGGGAAGTTCACGTGGACCACGAGCCTAGCCGGAGGGCTAATGGGAGTTGGAGCACATCAGGATTTTGAAGCCCAAAACCCTGAAAGAAGGATAAGGATGTGGTCTTATGAATTAGCGGTCACATGGACCAGAACATAGCCAGGTGGGATAACACGTAAAGGGTGCGTATCGGTGAAATTGCTCATCAGAGATCGGGGATTCAAGAGGACAGAAACTCTTGTCATTGGGGATTTCAAAACCCCAAAACTCGAAATTGTCATCAGGGAAAGAGCGCGGTCATGTGCAGAAGGTCGTGCGGGTGAAGAAAGGACTTATGGATCGGGTTTTAGCAGAGATTCCATGGAGGAATCGAAAGAGCCACTTCGGCTCGCTTGGAAATTGAACAATCCTATGAGCAGGAGAGCGCGACGAGGTGGTGGTCATGTGTGGTCGCGTAGCTCTACTGCATCAAGTGGTATCAGTGCTAGAACTCTATTTGTATATTTCAAGTAGAGGGAGAAGGTAAAGGAAGACAAAGTGCTTGAAACTCTGTGGTGGTTGTTTGCAGGTAGGAAATAAGCGGTTAAGAAGACAGTCAGGGAGACTGTAAGATGAAGTTGGTAACACTCTTAGTGCAGAGTGACAGCAGTAGGTTTGCTAGGAAAGAATATAGAGACAACACCATGGTTACTGAAGGCCATAGGCATGCTGGGAGGAAGAGCAAGGCAAAAAATCTTGCAGAAATGGATTAAGAGCTCTATGAATTAAAGGCAGACATATAAAAGATCGAATTGAAGATGCGGCAGGATAAGAGGTCGATATGGATGCGTGAATGGCCCATGGGGAAGCCGAAGGTAAAATGGCCAGTCAAGGAGTTGATGGTCAGAGTGCAGCGCAGGCTGTTAAAAAGATGGTTGAGGTATGCTAAAAATCTCAATGGACAAAAAGAAGAAATGATTCAGGTATGTGAACCAGAGACTGAGAGAGGTCTCGATGATGAAGAAAATGAATTGGGATCAGCTGAGGATCTCAAGAACTGCCAGGAGGGCAGAGAATAAATTCCAGTTTTCCAGGTGGGCAAAGAGTTGAGATTGTTGTGGGATCTCACGGTCTGTCAGGAGGACAACCAAGGAATTTCACATTTCCGGGTGGGCAATGAAATGAGGTCACTGCAGGATCTCACAGACTGTCGGGAGGGCAGCGAAAGGTTTCCAATTTTCCAGGTTAGCAAAGAGTTGAGATCACTGCAGTATATCAGAGACTGTCATGAGGACAGCCAAGGAATTTCACATTTCCAGATGGGCAGTGATATGAGGTCACTGTGGGATATCGAAGACTGCCAGGAGGGAAGTAGAAGCATCTCATATTGCCAGGTGGGCAGAGATGAGCATTCGAGACTATCTGAAAGTCTCATGGAATCGAAGGTGAGTTCAATTCAGCAAAGGTTGCTGATGAAGATGGGATTGGTTGATCTCATAGTCTGCCAGGAGAGAAGCGAAAGCATCCCATATTGCCAGGTGGGCAGGGATGAGCAGATGAGACTATCTGTGGGTCTCATGAACTCATAAGTGAGTTTGGATCAGCATGTGCAGCTGACAGAGGAGGAATATTGGAGAAATATTCTAATGATTGGGGGAATTGGAGTATTCCTACCATTTTCCCAGGAGGAGGCAGAAATCTATGTTGCAGGTGCAACAACAGCAGAAGAAAAGTCAGTTGAGACTGTCAAAGAAGAATTGGAGCAGACTTTGGAAACTGCCCAAGCAGAGGAAGAAAATGAGCATTCTGAGGAGTGTCTCAATGATTTCAGCCAAGAAGCTGAGGAAGATATATCACTGAAGCTGACAGTAGAAGAAGATGAAGAGGATGGTGAGCATTCTAAGGAATGGCTCAGTATTTTCAGCCAGGAAGCTGAAAAGACTGCAACAGGGGAGTTTGCAACAGAAGAAGAAGAAGTAGACATCATTTATTTTGTTGATCTGTGGGAACAAATAGAAGCCCTAGAGAAAAGGGTGAAAGTGCAGAGTGTGCACATCCAACAGGATAAGTTGGAAGCTGATGAACAAGGCATGGGAGATCACAGTGATCTACCCATGAGACGAAAATTTTTGCAGTTGGGGAGACTACAAAAACAGATCTAGCCACTAGAGTAGCTGGATGAAGTGATCGAAGAGATCATGGAGCTGATGATAAGGTCAGCAGAGACTACTAGCGAGGAGAGGCTGGGCAGAAGAGAAGAAGCAGCAGTAGCAGAATGGAGCGGATGAACAGCTCGAAAGGATGATTTGGGATCAAGGAGGATTTCAACATCAGAGATGGGAATCTCATGAGCAGGAGCTCATGAATTTTGCAGTTGAGGAGTTTGATGCAGGATAATCTCTCAACGTCAGCCAGCCAGCCAGCTAGCCACGTCGAGCGTGTGCATTCAAAGCTGAAGAGAGAGGCATAGTCCTCATTTAAATCTGAATTGAATGTAATTAAATGTTGTAGGATGGTGAGCCATAGAAGTCGTGCCTTTGTGCAGGCATAAGTAGATCGGCCATTAATGTTTGTATGGCTGAGATCTAGATCCAGATAGTGGACTAGACAGCCCATTCAATGTAATTGAATAGGGTAGGTAGGTTGGAGGGAAGAGCTCGAAGAGCCCCCTCAAGTACAAGAGACTTAGGATCCCATTTTGTAGTAAGTCGAAGTTGAGATAGAAGAGAATCTGTGTGTGGAGAGCAGAAGAGAGAAGAGCCGAGACCTTGTTACAGGCCGTGCTCAGGAACACATTGTAAATACAGGCATTTGCCATATTTAATACAAAGAGCAGTTTTTCCTGCAATATTCTGTGTTGAATGAATGTCTGTGAGTGTTCGATTGTATGTTGTAGATGTATATTGTAGTTGTGCATTTGCAGAAGTGTGTTTGATTTCAGGTGAAGGTCTTTGAGGCTTCACACCAGGAGGGTGTGACATAACACTGCGGGTTCTGATAGCCATGCATAGAGGTTGCACTTTTGAATTCTGCGGGTTCAAACAAAGACGTGTTGTGGCACAAGAACTGGAATCAACAACTCAGGAGAAGACCTCAAGGTTGTTGAATACCTTGGAGGCAAGGCTGTGTATGAGAGACACGGTTGCAGACAAAACTTAGTTGTGAGTTCTGTAAAGCTCTGCCAAGTGGGCATTGAGCACAGACACAAGGGGAAGTTGGAGGATCTTTGTTGTGAGTTCAGACAGAAGCCAGAATCACTGAGGATTCTGTGAAGCTCTGCCAGGTGGGCATCGAGCCAGTGCAAGGAGTGCACAGAAGAGGAACTCTGTTGTGAGTTCAAGAAGAAGGAACAGAATCACTGAGGATTCTGAGAACTCTACCAAGTGGGAATTGAGCGGGTGCATAGGTGCACAAGAGGACAAAACTGTTGAACATTCTGGGAGAAGACACTTTTCGAGGAGGGCATTTGAGTCAGTGTGCAGATGGCACAGGAGAAGAGAACTCTTTGAGTTCTATGATTTGAAGAAGAATCCACTGAGGGATCTTCACAGGGTTGTTGAACACCCTGTAGACTCAGCAAGGAGTTGCTTGAGCAGAAGTATAGCCATGAGGGAATCCATATTTCTCCATCTCAGGGAGAAGGGAAGAAAGACAAAATCCCTTAGGGGTCTGAGTGTTGAGTAGCTCAGGAGAGATAGCACTGTGTGTGCATGAAGACCCTGCAAAGGCGTAGGAGTCATTGAGTCCCTTGAGGATTCGAGCGCAGAAGATCAGGAGAGACGAGTGCTTTCAGGCACAGAGTCGAGGCTGCAAGGAGTGCAGAGGTTGAAGAACTCTTTGGAGGAGTTCAGAGTACTCAAAAATAAGGAGGGACAACGTTTTCATACGCGTGGTAAAGCTCAGAGTCGGATAGCCGCAAAAGGAGAAAGAGGACAAAGGTTGAGGCCTTTGAGGGATTGGAAATTCTTCCAAGGTTGGGAAGAAAGCGCAGCAGCTGAGGAGGGAGCACAGTCGCCGTCAGATCGGCTGGAGAAAAGGAGATCTGGACCAGTGGAAGGTTTTCACGTCTAGAGAAGTGCACAGAAGGGGGAGATCATGATCCGTTGGATCTCTTTCAAAAATCCCGTCAGCCGTCGGATCGGACAGGAGGTGAACGGGGTTTAACCCTTCACACGATAGGCAGAAGTCCCGACAGCCATCAGGATATCGGCGTTCGTGAAATTGGGAGGCACGAGGACAAGAGATTGGGAATTTCTATAGGAAAAGTCCTGGGAAGATCTGGACCATCCGTTAGTGGAGACACATGGCGGAGATCGAGGCGTCGGGAGTTGGGATATCGGCATTCCCGTGGAAAAGAGATCGGGTAAGTCCACCTTGAAAACCCCGACACAAATCTAGGTCGTCCATCTAAGAGAGGACGCATGTCACGTGATCGTCCATTCCGGAGATTCGGGCACTAGACATCGGAATATCGACGCTTGGGAAATCGGAGTTCTTGAGGTCATGAAAGTCGGGACATCTGAAGTCTCGAAAACACGAGTAATCTGGACCGTCCATCTGGAAGGGACGAGTGGCAACAATCAAAGCCATCGGGGAAAGTCCCGACAGGAAGTCATTTATCGGCATTTTGGTCATCGGGATATCGGGAATTCTTATAGCAAGAGGTTTGGGCATTTCGGAATCGCGAGGTCTGAAACCCCGATAAGGAGGAAGGTGCCATCGTGGGGGCCAGCTTTCAACATATCGGAGAATCGGGATTCGAGGAATCGACAGTCCTGAGGGCAAATCTTTTTCGTCATTTGAAACCCCGAAGTCCCGAGGGAGATCTGGAGTCATTGGCTTCATAGGAAATCACGACCGTTGATCAGGCTAAAGGTGGACATGAGTCACTAGCTGACGTCATAGCGGGAATTCGAGATTCGAGGGATCGCGAATCCTGAGGACATATGTGTTTCGGCATTGGAAAGTCTAAAACCCCGATAAGGAGGTATGACTGCGGTCATATAGGGGGAAAGTCACGTGGACCATGAGCCTAGCCGGAGGGCTAATGGGAGTTGGAGCACATCGGGATTTTGAAGCCCAAAACCCTGAAAGAAGGATAAGGCTGCGGTCTTATGAATTAGCGGTCACATGGACCAGAACATAGACAGGAGGGCTAACGCGTAAAGGGCGTGTATCGGTGAAATTTCTCATCGGAGATCGGGGATTCAAGAGGACAGGAACTCTTGTCATCGGGGATTTCGAAACCCCGAAACCCAAAATTTTCATCAGGGAAAGAGCGCGGTCATGTGCAGAAGGCCGTGCAGGTGAAGAAAGGACCTGTGGATTGGGTTTTAGCAAAGATTCCACGGAGGAATCGAAAGAGCCGCTTCGGCTCGCTTGGAAATTGAACGATCCTGTGAGCAGGAGAGCACGACGAGGTGGTGGTCGTGTGTGGTCGCGTAGCTCTACTGCATCAGAATGTCTGGTTCTAGATTCAATCACTGAGGAATAGTTTCCCTCCTTTGACCACACTACTAGTGAGTTGATCTATACAGCAGTAAAATGATGCGATCTTAAGCAATAAGTTTGTAACTAAATAAAATAAATAAGTTCAAAAGTTTTCGAAGAATCCAACAAAATCTATCATACCTTCAAATAAAGAAGGCATGTAATTACCCTCAGAATTTTTGTTCCATATTACAAGCCATCAAAATTTAAAATTTGAAGACAAGATTCTTTGCATTACAACTATATTCCATTATTGTTTAATTTGCTTCACATTATAAAAATGTTGTTCCACAATGCATAAACAATACCATAAATCCATTACGATCATCAACATACGAAGCCATACATGATTTTTAACTGATTTACCAATGCAAAATTTTACACATGCGTACCATACCCGACATATGGCTTGATGATGTTCTTAGGTTGTTGGTGATCCTCCTCTCTCTCACTTTCTAATTGTTGAGACCTCACCGGTACCTCTGAGCCAACACAAGGGGTACTCTTCTTCCGCTTGAGCCCCCTGAGCTACAAAGGGGCCACACACACAAAACTAGAGGAAGCTATCTTGCAGCTCACCTTGCAAGGTTGAGCTACCACTCTCTAATCGATTCGAGCATCTCAAATCCCACAAGGTAAAATCAGTCAAGAAAAATATCAGCAGTGTAACCTTACGCCTACCAGTCGTGATCCATACTCCTCCTCTGACATCCTTTTTATAGATTTTTTTTAGTGATTAGTTTCCGAAACCCTCATTAGATTCCTTTTATTAAATTTAATTAGGATAAACCTCCCCCATACACATGTCACTCGATCTCTTAGTTGCACCAGAAAATCAATTTATTAATTAATTAAATTTTCCTATTTCGCTCACCCTTCTAAAAGAGTTCCTAAAAACACTCCTCAGTGTTCCTTTATTCCCTTACATTTCTTAAATGACAGACGCCTTTCTTAAAACCTAGTTGATTTCACAATGATAAGGTTCACAAAACTAGATTCCCTACTATGTTAGACATTCCCCTTTTCCTTAAGTTTTCCCTTTTCTTCTAAGTTCAAATTTAGCAAGTTTAGGTATAAACAAGAATTTACCCTTTTAATAATTTAATCCTTCATTACAATTTTAATTTAATTATTAATGTTTGAATTTTATTTACTCCCTTGTTGTTACATGTCCATTTAGTTTGTTTTTTTCACATGTTCTACTTAGACCTAGTTTTTAAATTCACTAGGATTGGCGACAGTTTTTAAGGGAAAAATTAGTTATTAAACTTTACTCATACCATCATTCATTTTAAGGCCGACAAGGTGGTAAGGAGGCATAGTTTTCTAGGTACTAGGTTGATTAACTTACCAGATTTAAAATCACGACGTTCCCTTCAAGACGCATTATGTGCTCCAAGGATGCCACTCGCTTTCATTCTTGTTTTATTTGCGCGACGTGCCCTTCAAGACACACTACGTGCTCCAAGGGTGCCACTCACCTTTTGAATGATTTTGGTAGACGTCAAACCCCTTGAGTCAATACTCCATTAGGTGACCTTGTGGGTGACTAAGGGCCTCTAAGGAATAAGGACCCTACCTTATTGTGCACCCCTTAGAATCATCATGAGAGACTGTCACAGTCTATCCTCACGGCTTCATGGATTTCTAGAACTAGGTAATCATTAACCTATAGTTCGAGCAATGACGAGAGTGCTAGTAGGTTCTGGAAGGGTTGTTTCCATGAATCTCCCTCATTTTATTTGGTTGTCTTGCGTGGCTTCTCTACTCCAAATGTGAGTCTGATTAGCAAGCTATCGTCAGCCTACATCCATCAACAAATATGTCAGTGATCCATAAACAACATCATATTATATCAGTCATATGTCACATATGCAATAACAAAAATACACAAACCATAAAAAATGCACTCCCTTACCCGATCCAGATAACAAGGAGGTCCATCGATGTCGTCGACATCCTCAACATATCAAGAGTCCTACACACTTAGGAGAAACCAATAAATAACACCTGTCTATACATAATAACATAAAATAACATCATAAATCACAATCTCATCATCATAATCCATAAGAAAAGCAATCAATCATATAATGAATCGAATCACTTGCATGCGAGCATCCTTAAAGAATAAATCACATCAGAAGTGTGCGCAAGAGTGGGATGTTACATACACCCCCTATTGTTTTAAAATTTGTTCCGTAGTTTCACAGTACAGAAATGCAAAAATAAAGTATCTGACAATATCTAAATGTCTAGCCATCAAACCAAAATGGAAACTGTTGATGCATATCATATGTGTCCTCCCAGGTAGTTGAGTGTGGACTATAAATTTCCCATTGGACCTTGACCCGATTTATAGTTCAACGACGTAGTTGTCGAATGCGATGGTATATGAAGAGGATTGGCTCTACTATGAGCGCACCCTCGCCCAACATCCACCAATAAATCAAGTCAATCAAATTCATAGGATCACTGACCTAAAGTCGCACATGGATAGAATATAAACATCACACAACGCCTCAAAGAATGAGGCACGGCTAGTTGTTATGCCCTTCATAATTATGGTCGATGTGATACGCATTGGAAAACCATTATGTCTATCCTACACTTCATCCATCCCCTTTCGTATCATTTGCAAATTTTATTTCAATTCTTGGATCACTTCTAGTCCTACCATTACCGCATCCTCATATCGATCCCAAATCAATGTGTTTGAAACGGTTTCCCATCAAGAAACTCAAATGGCTTCACCTTAATGGTGCTTTGATGGCTATGTTGGGCGTAAACTCGTCCAGTGACCATAACTATTCCAAATGTTTATGTTGGTCCAACACTAACATACACAACACAACCTTCCCAACTTGGTTCGTTCCTTTGGTTAGCCAATCTATCTCAAGGACATGTTGTACTAAAGTTCATTGGTGTTCCCAAGGCCTATTGGGAACTCATCCAAATCATATTGCAAACATTGAATCCATCATTGGATATGATTCCCTTGGTATGTATGGCAGTCTCAAAATCTTGTTGATATAAACTCTAAATATATTTGGCACCTGATGTGTCGTGCGCATAGGGACATAGGTGTGCACTCTTCGTTAGAGTGTCAACTATCGAGAAAATATAGTCGTGCCTCCTTGTCGTTAAGGACAATCCCCACAATAAAGTCCGTTGAAATGACCTCCCATTTCAATTCCGGAAAAGCATGTGGTTGTATTAATCCTTTAGGATTTCTACGTTCATCCTTCACTCGTTGACATCCTAGACACCTCTCCATGTAGATAACCATGTCTTCCTTCATCCCTACTAGAAGAATGAGGGATCAAGGTCTTCCCTTATCTTCATGACTCCATTATGGTCCATGTACACTGCTCTATCAGCTTCGTTTAAGATCAACCTCTCAATTTTTCATTGGGCGGTAAGTAAATCCGGTTATTATATCTCAATAATCCATTCTTGTTGATTGTAAATCCCTCAAATTTTGGTATCAACAAGATGTTTTGTCCGATAAATTCCTTAACTTCTTTATACCAATCAGAATCAGACAGTAGTTAGAATGCTTTCACATAGATTCGTTTGAAGAGGTGTCACTAAAAAATATGTGTGGTCTCTGACTCAACATGTCTACCACTCTGTTCATTGTTCCTTTTAAGTAGAAAATATCAAAATCGTAATCAATAAGAAGTTCTAACCGTTGTCTACACAGTTGTTCCTATATACCACGCTTAGCAGAAAAGGTGATAATCTTCTGAAAATGCATAAGAATAAGTTTTTAAATGGAATGTTGAGAGGGTAATTATACCCTTAACCAAAAAAGAATCATTGTGGATGAAACGTGTATTAATATGGAAATGGAAATGGGAAAAAGGTGTAAAAGAAGTGTTGAACGGGTGGTACAAATATGTCAATGTGAGCACTCATCATCCGCCTCAATTCAAAATCGTTGAGCACCCGTCAATTATCAATGAAAATATTTTTGAGAAATTAAATGACTTTTTAAAACCACTGGGAGATGAAAACATTATCATGATAATGATAATATAAAACAATGCTAATTTTAGGGATGGAAATATATCTCAGAATATAGAAAACTTAGAAAATCTTACTAGTCCTTAATATGAAAACTATAAAATGTTTTCCAGTATTTTTGTAAAAATATTCAAATCTCTAAGGATTTTGTATATTTTCTTTAACATTTGGGCCATTTCTAAGGTTAAAAATTTTTTTTCTATGGAATTTGGGTGAATCATGAGTATGAGAGTTGCAAAAACCAGTTTTGTAGAAATAGGATTTGCAACAACCAAGATCGCAACAAATGAAATATTAAAGTTACAACAAAGTTAAATAGGAATTGCTGGAAATAAATGAAATTATAGAAAATATGCTAGATTTATTCACTGATCAATCAAAAAATGATACTCTGCAACATCAATGCTAAGATAAAACAATGAAAGAGATGTTAATAGAAGAATTGTTGGAAATAAATGAAAATATGGAAACAGTGCTACACCTACTTCTATAAGATATAGAATATACAAAAAATATTGAGCTAAGGAGGAGTCCATACCTCTTTAGATGTTGTATTGTTGTAAGAATGAAATAGTAAATTTAAATTCTGAACACACAATTATTTGGACAAGAACCAAACATAACTTATATTAAACAAAAATGTGCATAACAATACAATTTCGTTCACATGCTTTCTTATTATTTACTCCATCCCTAACTCAAAAAGAGTGGGGATCTTTATTCACAAAGGTTTCTTCCCAAATTAACTAAGAGAACCTAGTTTTCTCATCTCATTACATTGTTTTCTCCAAAAGATGGAAAAAATCAAGCACATGTTGACTAAATTCGTCATGGCAAGTAGTGGATGTGTTGTTCATTCCTTTATGGTGCCCAATTTCCTTTGCATGTTCCTATGTGGTTTTTTACTTACTGGTCGATCCCTCATGATATTTGTGTGGTTTATGCATGAGTTTTTATGATAGACACAAAGTCAGAACACCCATTTCATAGTTGTAGAAATGATCCTGTAGTGAGAGTTACAGTACGGTCAGAGTCGCAACACTAAGAGTTTTATCACCGAGAGTTTTAGCAACAAGAGTTGCAACAACGGTGTCATCAAATAAAAGTTTCAACAACTTCACTCGAGCATGGATTTGTAGAAACACATACTCGTGAGTTGCAACTCTTGTGTTAGGAAGGTGTCTGTGCAATCTTGTTCCTATATACCACTCTTAGCACACATGGTGATAATCTCCTGAAAATTTATAAGAATAAATATTGAAATGGCATGTTGAGAGGATAATTATACCTTAAAAAAAGTGTTATTGTGGATGAAACGTATATTAATATGGAAATTTAAATGGGAAAAGGTGTACAAAAAGTGTTGGATGGGTGCTACAAAGTTATCAATTTGAGCATTTGTCATCTCCCTTAGTCAAAATCGTTGAGCACCTGTCAATTATCAATGATCATATTTTTGATATAGTAAATGATTTGTTAATGCTATTAGGAGATTCAAGGATTATCATTATCATGATAATAGAAAACATGGATGATTTTAAGCATGAAAATTTATCTCAAAATGTAGAAACCTTAACGAACTTACTAGTCCTTAATATGCAAACTAGAAAATGTTTGGCAACATTTTTGTAAAAGTATTCAAATTTCTAAGGATTTTATGTATTTTAAAATTTGGTCTATTTTTAAGGTAAAATAATCCTATAATATAGAATTTGGGGGAATCACTTTAATAAAAATATAGAAATTAATGAATATTTTTTTCGAATGAGCATGGAAAATCAACCCATGGGGATATATAACCCCTTGTCAGACAATTGGTTTATATTGATGGACAATTGGTTTGTATTGTTGGTTTTCATTGATGTAAAACTTTGGAGAGTGATATTGTAGATTGATGTCAATTATCTAGAATCCCCTAGAAGGTCAAAGAAGTCAAATTATTCTAGAAGCTCATAGAAGAAGTTTACTAGTCAAATTGATGGTAACTAGGAGTTAATCATGGGTATAGTTATTGCATTAAGAAAATAATTAAAAATAAATTAGTTGCAACAAGAGGTTGTGAGTTTGGTAATTATGGTAAAGTAGTTGTGATGAGAATATTGAATAGTCAAAGTGGTTGACCAAGAAATAAATTAAATAATAAAGTGGTTGCAACAAGAAGTTAGTTAAAAGAAAAGAAGTTATGAATTGAATAATTATAGAAAAGATAGTTGCAACATGAAGTTGTGAGTAAAGAGAAATTATTTAAATAATAGAGTAGTCAAAGTAGTTGCAAAGAGAAATTATTTAAATAATAGAGTAGTCAAAGTAGTTGCAAAGAGAAATTATTTAAATAATAAAGTGGTTGCAACAAGAAGTGGTGAGTTTACTATTTATGGATAAGTGAAAGTGGTTGTAAAAGAAATTAATTAAATTATAAAGTTAGTTGCAAATAAAAGTAGAGAACTTACTATTTGTGGTAAAGTGGTTAAGTTAAGTGTAGCAAAGTGAGATAGAAGTAGACAAGTGGTTAGAAGTGGATTAGCTCTAAAAGAAGGAAAGTGGATTAAGTTGGTTAGAGGGTAACTCTGTGAGGAAGCTACATGGAAGTATATATAAGAGACAAAGGCTTTCCCATTAGAACCAATTGAATATCATTGAATATCTATTTTGTGAAAGGTTATTTGGGCAGGTATTATTGATAGAGAAAATTGAGACAGGAAAAGTGCAGCAAAAAAGTGCGGAAGAAAAAGTGCAGCAGAAACAGGAAAAGTGTGCCAGAAAAAGTGCGCCAGAAAAATCATGGAAGGAAAAGTGCGGCAGGAAAAGTGTGTCATAAAAATCACGGCATAAAAAGTGCGGTAGAAAAAACGCAGCAGGAAAATCGTGGCAGAAAAAGTGTGGTAGAAAAATTGTGGCAGAAAAATGGCAACAACAGATTCGTGGTAGCATAATCGTCACAGAAGAACGGTACAATAATAAAAAAGGTATGGTTTGCATATGTGTATTGTTGAACTTATAAATCTGGTTTAGGGTTTGCCTTGTAAATCTATTGGATGCCCTTTTGGAAGTTTAGGGCTTGTTGTAGAATGGTTTTGAGGCAGATCTATTGAAGTATATTGTTAGTGTACTTAGTTTGATTTATTAACATATTGATACAGGTGGATAACGGTAGCCACCCACCTTCTCCAACTGGCTCAAAACAGTTTTATGGTAAATTTGGTAATTTACTATTTGTTGTCGGGTAAATCGGTGAATGCAGACATAGACTAATCCCCCTAGATCCACCTAGATCTAGAACAAAACACAACAGGACATGGCGCTTTCCCTAGGCTCTAATCATTGAATCTACTACCGAACGAAAGATGAGAGACATACCTTTAAGTGTCGCTTCCTTATGTCTTTGTTGTTCCTATTTCGCTCCAGTGCTCTTGTGATACTGATCCTACAGTGAGACACAAACCAACCAAAGTGAAAGAAGAGAGAATATATTCAATGACAACCTATGCATATGATCAAGGAATTATGAAAAAAAAAAAATATAATTGTATGGGAAAGAAACATGCCATTGTATTATATAATGTGGAAGAAAGATACAACCAGATGCCTTGATGTCATTAGGTTCCTTCCAACAGTTCCTTATTGCCCACACACTTCTTGCTCCAAGGATTCTAAGACCATGGATTTGACATCTATCTTGATAAAAGAAGAGCTCAAAGCCACTCTAACCAAGCTAATAATTCCAAGCCAAATCCAACTAACTTTCTCCATGAGAGATCCTCTCCTTTTATAAGTTGAAGATCCCACTAAATCATGAAAGTGAGTAAGATCCAAACCATTCGGAGGCCACCTCACCATAGAAGCTTCTCCTTCTAGAAGCATTGATAAAATGCTCATTTTTCCCACATACGAAGGTCGTTGTGACCTGACTATAGTGCAGCCTACGAAAATCAGGCATTTTTGCACCCCAGCTATGGTGCAACCCACATAAATCCTCCAAAATAGGGTTTTTATAGAGGAAAACACAACTTCTTGTCTCAAGGAAAGTTCTTCTCCCTTCTTTCTTCAGGAATTCAGGCCACTGACTTCTCTGGAGGCAACATATAGGTTTACATCATTAACGATCATGAGGGTGATGAAAATAGTGTGTAACAGAGAGCCCCCCTAAGTATGAAGTTAGAATAGAGTGATAGCTGAAATACTTTTTCGAGTGTGTGTAGGGAACAAGGAACAATCGGTCTGAAACCTTCCAACAAACAAGGAAATACAGTACAATAATATATCATCACTGAGGTGGGCATTCCCATACTCAGAATACAAATGACTCAAAGCATAAATGCTAACATGTGAAGATCCATGTCAAGTAATATATGTCATGGCCACCAAACATACATTGTGGATCCATGCCACTATGAATCAAATATGAACATATCCACCAAAAATAAACTATGGATCTATGTGTTAAAGACTCAAATTTGAACATAGACACGAGACATACAATGTGGATCTATGCAACAGTACAAACTGAATATACTCCAATGCAACCTGAATCCATGAGAAAAGATCTAGGGTCTTCATCTCCACCACTTTATAGTACAAATCCGACCATGTGAATACATGTGTTGAAGTTGAACATGGTTGAAACCACTTGATTACCAGTCAATGATGAGAATCGTTAACAAGTGCGAGGGAAATCACCATTAATGTCAATGACTCCCAAGGTACTCTAATACAATCCAACGAATACGAATTAATGAGATGAAGTCGAACACTCGGTGGAATCTCTTGATCAGAGGGAAATAATGAAAACCCACTGCCAAAAGTGAGGAAACCTACCATTGAGGCATGTAAGTTCCAAGGTACCAATTAGTTTCTAAGTCTAGTTCCTGGATAATGAGTTGAATTCAATAGGAAAAGACTCGTCACAGGAGGGCCTTAATGTATCCCCCATCAATGACACGAAACAAGTAACAAGATTTTATGTAGATCAAAGTAACAAGTGATTCAGGACTGACTCAGGGATGGTCGATGCAATAGAAGGCTTAAGGACTGCAAAAATTGTCGACGCAATAGAAGGATTTATGGGTTGAACTTCTCTTTGAACATATTGATGACAAGACAATTGTCTTGGAAAATAATGACTCAACAATAGGGATCACAGACCAATTTGTAATCTTATAAAGGAGTATGACCAAGATATGAGTGGGTTTTCCAACCTAGACACAAAGCGAGTGAAAGGGTGTCATGTTCAAAAGTGACTCTTCCATGGAATACAGGTTTAGACACATTTCTTTCCCAATTCCCCCCCCACCATTTTTGGCGAGTACCTCTTTATTTTTACGCAGGCTTGAGGAGGATAACGTATGCTCGTAATGTAAGCTCATCCTTCAGAGTATGTTTAACGAACCCTAAGAAGGAGTGGATCGGTCCCATATGGGTCTGTCGATGTTTGTTTAACGAGTCCAAAGAGATAAAACTCGGGGATTTTTCATGTTTATAGAGTCTGAAAAACACTTAAAGAGAACTATCTCAGTTCCTTTTTCATAAAGTAGTCTGATGAGACTGAAAAAAAGATAAACTATCACTCAACATATGTTTTCTTCAAATACTTTAACGAGCGTGAAAAGAACAAGGTCGCTCGACAATCTTTTCATGTTTAAAGAGTTTGAAAAGAGCTTAAAGGGAACTCTAGGGGGTTCCTTTTTCGTGTAACCTTTACGAGTCTGAAAAAGTGATAAAAGTATACTCGGTTACATTCTCATTTATTTATGAGCACGAAAAAGAACAAAGACTAATCTTGGTAACCTATTCTCATGTATTTACGAGCATGAGAAAGAACAAAGACTAAGATCGAGAACTTATTCTCATGTATTTACAAGCATGAGAAAGAAAAAAGACTAAGCTCGGGATTGTTTTCATTTTTACGAAAGATTTAAAACAAAACAAAACTATGCTTGGGATATATTTTAATTTTTTCACAAGCTTAAAAACTAAAAAAAACTATTCTTGGACCTAGTTTCATTTTTACACAAGCTTGAACCAGAGGAAATTATGTTTGAGGTAGGTGGTTTCACTTTTACTCAATCTTGAACCATAGAAAACTATGCTTGAGGTAGGTGGTTTCATTTTTACTCAAGCTTGAACCATAGAAAACTATGCTTGGACTTCCCAATGCATAACACAAGGGTGGTTGGTACTTAGCCCCCAACTTAAGAAAATAGGGGCTCTACTTCAACATGAAGTCCACAGGATAAAAGTATTTCCACCCAAGCTTTGTTTCATCCAACTGCAAAGGCGGAGGAAAGGAAGCTTCAAATACTAGACGAAGGACTTGACTCAACAGAGAGAGCGAACAATCTGTTTCATTTTTTAACGAGCTTGACACAGGAACATAAACTATGATCGGGAATCTAGGTTTAATCCCCAGACCTATGTTTCATTTTTTAATGAGTTTGACATGGAAACGAGAACTATGCTTGTAACCTCTATTTCATTTTTTAATGAGGTTTCCAGAGATGGAAAAACTATCCTCAAACTAGTTTCATTTTTTAACGAGCTTGAAATCAAAAAACTGTGCTCAACATTGGTTTCATTTTTTAACAAGGTTGCCACAGAGACTCAAAAAATTATCCTCGTAGTTGGTTTCATTTTTTAATGAGCTTGAAATCAAAAAATCATGCTCAAGGATGGTTTCATTTTTTAATGAGCTTGAAATCAAAAAACCATGCTCAAAGACTCTCTTCGTGATCATGGCTTCCAAGAGGGAAATGCTCCGTAAGGACACCATGTCAAGGGACAAATCTCGGTCATGGCTTCCAAGAGATCTTCATTTGATGGAAGAGACATACTCTGGAAAGAACACATGTTGAGGGTTGCAAGAGGGATAAGGAGGTTAGGCTCCAATATCCCTACCGAAGAGGTTACCATGTTAACTACCAGATCCAATTCATTGTCATCGATAGTGGAAGGCATGGGAGATAATGCCACATAATTTACCTGTGCAAGGGCGATATCGTCTACATATAAGAACCGTGTAGGGAGGTCAATAAGGTCAATTTAGGACCAAAAAATGAAAGTTGATCAATGGTCACCATTCTTCCATCGTGAGGGAAAGATATCACATGAAAAAGAGTGGACACAATAGCTTTCATGGCATAGACATAATCGCATCCAAGGAGTAGAGATAAATCCAAGGGGTCTTGGACCACCATGACATCAATAAAGACAGTTTTCCCTCCCAAAGTTACAGGAAACTAAGGAAGGATCCCTAAAGGTTGACTGGTTCTTCTGTTAAAACCTAATAGATTCTGCGTAACGAGGGAAAGCTGAGGACAACCCAAAGCTTGCCAAGAAAATGAGGAAAAATACTAACAGACGCACCTTCAACTATCAACATCTAAGGAACATCCCGAACACAAACTTGCACTGTAATCTAGAAAGGAATGTGAGAGGGAAGATGAGGTCCAGTTAGCACACCCCAATCAAAACAGATGGCCTCATTACTTGGAGGGGGTTCAATGGAAGAAGGAGGAATTGTTATAAAAACAGGACCGCGGAGCAATAAAATAAAACAAATGCAGAGACAAAACACAGAAGTGATCCGAAATCGGATCCAGAAGCCTGACAGGGCTTGAAAAATGCTCAAAAATGAAAGTGCTCAGAATCTGACGAAACCAACACCATTGTGTCTGTCTCGTCTTCCCGATTCCGACGGTATATTTACTTTTTCAAACAGGCTCCGTATGAGAAAGTTATCGCGTTCTGATCAGAAGCCCAAACAGGTAAAAAGTCAAAGGACAACTGGTCAAAAAGTCAATGCTGTTGTCAGCATGATGACTGTGCAGGAGATGATGTGGCACTCTTTGGCTGATGGTGACTGGGTAGGTTCACTAACAGGGCAGACATGTGGCAGGCAACTGGACCAATCAATATTTGACAAGTGGCATTAATCCGTCGAATGGGGAGATGCCACGTGGCCCAGTCATGGGCAGCCACGTGGCACCCAGTCATCAGTCAAAGTGGCAGGTTTCAAAAGTTTTGGGGTCCATGGGTTTTGAACCCATGACCAACCACTAAGCCTAAGCACCTTCACAATAGTCCTATAACCAATGCGCCACATTATTTCTCATGTTATAAAACCCACAATATTAAATATATTGTATGGTATTATGGCGCATAAAGGAGAGGGCTGGGAGCTAAGCCCCAGCCCGTGGTCGTGTAAACCTCCATATGACCGGGAGTAAGGGGGCACACGCCATTGAAGGGGGCTGCGCCCATATTATAACTATAAAGTGGGTTTTTAAACTACTTTTTGGGGTTTTATTGTAATAAAGCCTATTTTTAGTTAATTTTCTCCATTTTGGGGATATATTCGGTAGTTTTGGAGCCTAAATTCTTGGAGGAAGATGGATATGAGAAACTAACTTCCCAGCTATATAACCTAGTCCTGTTTGAGGCCATGAGGGGGCATTCAGAGCAGAGATATGCTGAGGAGAAGCCAAGCCAAAGCCATTTTGAGGCAGAAAAGCTTTTGAGGAGGAGACGTTGTCAGACCATTTCTGGGAGCTCCGGACGTTCGTTTTGCGTGTCATTTTCTTTGCATGGTTCTAGAGATCTGGAAGAACATGAACAGATTAGTCTTGTAGCCATTTTGCATTGCAGTGATGTACTTTTGAGCGTTTGAGCAGAAATAAAGAAACCTCTCCCACAGAGAAAAGGCCCGGAGACGTAGGCAAAGTTGAGCCGAACTCCATTATCAATCTGCGTGTTATGATTTGTTGTCTTTTATTGCATTTCAGATCTGCACATATGTATATGGCTGTTATAATTCCTCTTCTTTTCTCATTCTTTCACTAAGTTTCTCAAATGGTTAATTAACGCATGCAAAATTGAAACTCAAGTCGTATCAAGTCGTATCAGAGCTAGTTGACGTTTGGATTTGAGTTTTGCATGCTAACCAGGGAAAAGATACCTCGTGGTGAAGGCGAGCTTGTTGCAGAGAATCCATTAATTGGATTGAGAAAAAGATATTCTCACAACGAGAAGATGGCATCGGAAGAAGGGATTTCTCAAGATGAAAAAGAGTTCCGGAAAACATTCCTTGCTATGTCGGAGATGGTGAAAGTTTTGTACGAAGATTACTTGGAACGAAAGCGACCAGTTTTGGGTGATTTCTGAAAGGGAAAAAGTGAAGAGGATGAGGACCATCCTTATATTCCTCCTTCACCTCCATCAACACCTCCTTCTTCTCCTTCTTCTTCAAGTTCAAGTTCTAAATCTAGTGGAAAGAAAAATGTTCATAAGAATAAACATG
>JZKD02S1611655.1:142226-157011 GCA_000966675.3 Picea glauca
CCCCGCGTGGAAGAGTGTACATACTTCTGGGGTGTAAATACTTCATGGGGTATAAACATGGCTGAAAGAAAGGACCTCTGAATCAGGAAGATAATCAGGCTCCACAACCAACAGGAATACCCCCCGTCACGGTAGAGTATATATCAATGAGAAAAACATTAGCAATATTAGGTTTACTCTGGAGTGGGAGAGTAGTATTGATCGATGGTGAGATCGGATCAACCACTTGGGTTTCATTCTCCAAGGAGAGAATGGGGTTGACCAGTGGAAACAGATCGACCGCTTGGGTTTCACTCTCTGGAGGGAGAGTGGGATCGACCGAGGATGGGATCAGATCGATCACTTTGTCAAATGGATCAACTAATTACATGACCATATTGACGACATGATCAACCAGACTGACCAACAAAGGGACCAGATTGATCATTCCATCAACTACAGGTGGGTTCAGAGTAAGCTTGCGATAAGAAGCTGGAAGTTGAGGCTGTGAAACAGTCATGTATTCTATGAATTTTGAGGTTGTTTCCATACGATGGAAAAGGTAAGTTAGATGACTCCCTTTGCATAACATACACGGAAACTTGGCTCTACTTTTCTTCTTCCCAATGGTATTTTGACTAGTTGACAGGAGGTCATCAACATGTTGTTCAGAGGTTGATGATAGGGGTTGGCGAGGTTGTGTAGACCATCCTTCTATAACCTTGGATAGACCAAGACAATCCTTAAGAAGATGGCTACCCTTACAAATCCTTCAAGGGTACCTTGGTTTACAGGTTGTTTGGGTGATCTTGACATCATCAACACTCCCAGCACGATCAACAGTAATGGGTTTCTTTCCAACACGTCTGACAGTGGTTGGAAGTTTAGATCCTTGTTCATTTTTCTTCTTCTTATTCTTCCTTTTATTCTTCTTCTTATTCACTGAGTTACTAGCTTGAGAGATTTCACTCGGCAAAGAAGATGAAATGGAAGAAGACCTTGCAAGTGAATAAGGCGAAGAATATATTACTGGTGAAGATAGTGAAGGATCAAAATGAGGTTGATGTTCTTGGGGGGAATTGATTACGACCGAAGCACTTACTGGATTCAGGATTACCTGAGTAGAAAACAACCATACTGGTAATCGAATCGTGAGACCCGGAAGGCTCAAAGTAGCGATGTGAGGAGAACCAATGTTTCCATAAGAAGGAAAAACAAAAGGTTCCCCTGGAGCAAGGCTTCCTTCATTGGTCATTTTGGGAACTGAAGCCACTAAAACAAAGATCCAACCTAGATTCCTCTAGGGAAAATAAACATCACACGCTAAAAATCTAGTAAGCAAGCAAGTAAACAAAACCTTCTCACAATGAGCTCACTAGTTGGTGATGAAATCCAACATTGCGGGAACAAAGTAAGAAAGGGATGAGATAGAGTGGGTGGAAAAGTTACGTTGATGACATTCTTAATGGACTTAAACCCTGGTGCCATCTCCCACACATAAACGTGGGTATACCCTCCAAGGAGCCCGAGTGAATTTGGCCAACGTCAATTCCAGGTACCGTGAAGACTTGCCCCTCCATAGTCACCTTATGTAAAGACCCTAAAGAGATAGGCCACTAAGGTTACCAATCACTACAATGATGCCTGGGGAAACAATCGACAGTCTGATCTATGCGCAAGGGTAGGGTATCTAGCCCGAAATCAACTTGAAAGACTTCCACTCATCATTGTGGGTATATCTCTCAAGAGACCCCCATAATACATGCAACCTCTACACCAAGACCAACAAAGAAGGGTGAGTAACTCTGCCAGTCTCAATGCGACCTCGTGATTGACCCTTGTGTTAGAAGGGATTCCCAGGACAAAATGTAATAAGTGGATTTAACCGCTCCCTAACTCAAGATTCTATGTTTGTTTGCAACTTTGGAAAGTTATCTTTCACACCTATTCCAAATCCCTACAACTAATCTAATGTAGGTTTGCTACCAAAATGTATAAAAAATGTCTAATAAATTTTTTATAAGCGCTTTATTTTATGGTTGTTGTTACTCAAGAGGAAAATGGCATGAACAATATGGTGTTTTGACTGACTCGAAAGTTATGCAAAGAGATGAAGATGAAATATTTTCATTTCGATGAAATCTATTCTACGAGAAGGAGAAAACATTTATCATTCCCAGATGCACAATGTCCCAAAATTTAGTAAACTCACCAATATCAATATTTTCAAGAGATGAGACAAATAGACTGTACACCAATACACGAATCACCCCCCCCCCGGCCATGAGGGGGAAATGTTTTAAGAATTTAAGACCAAAAATCATGCAATTTCACTACTTCAAATGAAAATATGCCCCCAATCTAATGCAAAGAAAGAAATAGGATTTTTGTTTCAAAGATAGATAAAAGCAATAGCAAATCACTTCAAAACAAAAAAACAAAAAAAAAACAAAGTTTCTCTTTTACGATGATTTATTCAGAAAAAAGAAGTGTTCTTTTCACTAAACAATTCTAAAGAAAAAAAAGGCTTTGTAACTGAAAGACACTCAAAGCAAGAGATCAAATCTTTCAAAAGAAAACAAATCAAAGATGGCTAAAAGCAGCTCAAAAACTATCAAGTAGACTATAAACAAATCATAATCAAACCCAAAAATTCACCCCAAAACCAAATCCAAGGTCTGGGTAAGGAAAACCATAAAAAATCAAGAATTTCACAATTTCCACAGGCTGGAAGACTATCACAGTGCAGAAATCACTGATTTTTGCGGGCCATATATGGGTAGGATGCAGCATTTCTGCACTGGTTAAAATAGGTAGGGCATGGAAATCTTAAGTCGCCACACTGTCCCTCAAAGAAGGGTGTGGAAATCAAACAAAAATGGAAAAAAATAAAAATTGAGAAGGTTTTCCAGTGAAGTTTAACAGTCAGAGAGTCAAGCTGGATCTTCCAATGACTTAGAAAACAAAAACCAAGCAATCAAAGCAAGAAAACAAGGAAAACTAGGAAAACATTATGTTCCCCAGTGGAGTTGCCAATTTTGTTGTCGAGTAAACCGGTGAATGCGTACATAGACTAATCCCCCTAGATCCACCTAGATCTAGAGAAAAACATGACAGGACATGGCGCTTTCCCTAGGCTCTAATCAGTGAATCTACTACCGAACAAAAGACGAGAGACATACCTTTAAGTTTCGCTTCATTATGTATTTGTTGTTCATGTTTCGCTCCGGTGCTCTTGTGATACTGATTCTGCAGTGAGACACAAACCAACCAAAGTGAAAGTAGAGATAATATATTCAATGACAACCTATGCATATGATCAAGGAATTATGCAATAAAACAAATATAATTGTATGGGAAAGAAACATGCCACTATATTATATAATGTGGAAGAAAGATGCAACCAGATGCCTTGATATGGTCAAGTTCCTTCCAACAGTTCCTTGTTTCCCACACACTTCTTTCTCCAAGGATTCTGAGACCATGGATCTAACATCTATATTGACAAAAGAAAATCTCAAAGCCACTCTAACCAAGCTAAGAATCCCAAGCCAAATCTAACTAACTTTCTCCATGAGAGCTTCTCTCATTTTATAAGTTGAAGAGGATAAGGTGAGGAGTTTAGGATGATCCCACTAAATCATGAAAGTGAGTAATATCCAAACCATTCGGAGGCCACCTCACCATAGAATCTTCTCCTTCTAGAAGCATCGAGAAAATGCTCATTTTTCCCACATACGAAGGCCACCGCAACCTGGCTATAGTGTAGCTTGCAGAAATTCCACACCCTAGCTATTATGCATCCTACGGAAATCAGGCATTTCCACACCCCAGCTATGGTGCAGGCCATGGAAATCCTCCAAAATAGGGTTTTTACAAAGGAAAACACAACTTCTTCTCTCAAGGAAAGTTCTTCTCCCTTCTTTCTTCAGGAATTCAGGCCACTGAGTTCTCTGAAGGCAACATATAGGTTTACATCATTAATGATCATGAGGGTGACGAAAATAATGTGTAACACTATTTTTAGCAGTTTTTCAGGTCCTGAACTTCTAAAGCCATTTTGAGGCCCTAAACGATGTTTTTTGAGAAAACGGGAAGCAACTCGGATCCTAGATCAATGTTTCGCACCTAAACGTTGTAGCCCTCGGATAGATCTTTCCAACAAGATATGGAGTGCCCCAAATGGATATCGTATGCAAACGTTAGGCCCCTGGGAAGTTGACATATCAACTACCCCCATCGAGGCCCACAAACCTTTTGGGTTTTCATCTTCCGAGGTTAGGATTTTGGATTTTTTTATGTTAAAAAAGGCCCTTAGAGACTCATTTTAATAATCATCTTCTCATGGATGTAAGTAGTTGTCACATCTCTTCTCAGAGATAAGCTGCCACCATTCTAGCGAGTCCTTCACTCTGTATTTTACAATCTTTGTACATTTTCGCTCATTAATAGAAAATTGTGTATTATTGTATATCTATGTTTATGGTTGCATCTTTGATACATTTATGCTATATTATTGGATATATTTGATATCTCTGTGAATTTATTTATTATATCTCCGCTCTCATTTCGTGCTGAAAATAATTCGGATCAGTGGTATCAGAGCAGGCTTCTCTTGATCATTTTTCAGTGCATATCCTCGACGAGGTCCAAGTATAGCAAGTTGGGTCTCGAGCTTGTATCTCTTGAGGACAATCGCTCTAGAAAACCCAAAAAACCCTTGATGGAATAAGAAAGGAAAAATGATGGAGCAGATGATCCTATCAGTCTGTTGCTTGAGAAAGCTCTCACGCGACAGAGGGATGAAATGATGGAGAATGTTTCCCACATCCTTCAAAGTATTCTGATAGCAACAAGAACATATTCATCAAGCGGACACTTTGGAGGCACCTCGCCTTTCAAGGTACAAGTTAATTTTGATATTCCAGTATTTGAAGAACAAATAGGTGCAGAAGCCCTAGACAAATAGTTAAATCTACTAGAAGGTTATTTCACTATTCACAATTTTTTCGACAGAGAAAATATCACCTTCGCACTCCTTAAATCTCTCCCTCGTGTCAAACATTGGTGAGAAACTTACTGGGAGCAAAGATCCATAGAGAAATCTAGAATATATGGGGCCGAGCCCACTTGGTATTTTTTGTGGATGTGGTAAAGGAACAATATTACCCTATTGGCAACTATGAGGACCAATACATGAGATGGACCACACTGCGACAAGAGAGGGGCCAAGCAGTTCCATAGTTCACCAATACGTTCCATACCTTGTGCACCAAGATGGGTATCAAGGACTCTGAATGAAATTTGGTTCTAAAATACCATGGGTCTCTACACAGATACATCCAAACTGAAATGGATTTTCTCTATATCTCATCACTTGGTGCTGCTAATCGATATGTTGTTAAAATTGAGCAGAAATTTAAGCACCAGAACAAACGGCAGTTCGGGTCTACAAATCTGCAACAACCAAAGTATGACAAAGACAACCCTAACAAACAGTCTCCCAAAAACCAGTCCAAGCCACAGGAAAGGAAGGGTCACAGGAAAATAAAGAAGGACACCGGAAAATGGTGTGATTTCCACAGAAGCCCCTGGCACAACACCGATGAATGTCACTCAAAACAGTCATTGGTGGTCGAGATCAAAGACAAGGAGCCAAACCCTGATTCAGAATCCGATTCTGAAAATATTGGTAAAAGATAGATCATCGACGCAGACCCCACTGCTATTGTTGCGACCGCAACAATTCAACCAGAAGAACCAAAAGATCCTGAAGAGGAGGAGCACATTTTTCATTCACATATGTGGGTGAAGGGGACCCCACTGCATTTTATTTTTGATAGCGGAAGCCAGAAGAACCTCATGTTAGTAGAGGTTGTCAAACAGTTGGGATTGTCGACAACACCACACCCACAACCATACAACATCAAGTGGCTTCGCCAAGGACGAGATCACCGTGTCATCCAACAATGTCGATTGTCATACGTCATCCAACCCTTCAAGGATGAGGTATTATGTGATGTTTCCCCATTGGATGTATGTGATGTTCTCTTGGGCCAACCATATATGTGGAAGCGCCATGCTATTTATGAGTCTCAACCCCATAGTGTCATTGTTACTTTGGGGGGTAATCTCTTCAGAATACCAGAGTTAGTTCCAACTACTGCCCCACCTAAACTGTGCCGCAAGGTAGTATCTCATACTGCAAAATTAATCTTCTTTACAATCTATTCAAAGGGGGAACATAAGGACACTGCAACCGCTATAGCCTCACCCCAAGCACCTTCTATCCAACAGAAGTAGGTCGACAAGGTTGTAGCAAAGCATAAAGATTCCTTCTGCACACAGTCATCTCATGTAGCTAGATTAGTTAAAAAGGTCCAACCCTTCCAACCACAAGTTCGTCAAAACCTTCAACAAACCAAGCAACTCGATGTCTCCAGCAAGGCAAGAAACTCACCAAGATTCATATTCAGCAATCAGTTTCCCCTCTTCCCTGGGAACTCAATGCAATGGAGACCATTGCTTCCTAAAGAGGGAGGATTGATCTAGGTGGATATTGGTGGCCACCCACCTTCTCCAGCTGGCTCAAAACAATTTTCTGGTAATTTTGGTAATTTACTATTTTTAGCAGTTTTTCGGGTCCTAAACTTCCAGAGCCGTTTTGAGGCCCTAAATGATGTTTTTTGAGAAAACGGGGAGCAACAGGGATATAGATCGATGTTGCTCACCCAAAAGTTGTATTCCTCGAATAGATGTTTCCAACAAGATATCGAGTGCCTCAAACAGAGATCATATGCAAAAGTTACGCCCCTGGGAAGTTGACATATCAACTACCCCCATCGGGGCCCACAAACCTTTTGTCTTTTCATCTTCCGGGGTTAGGGTTTTGGATTTTATTTATGTTAAAAAAAACCCTTAGAGCCTCATTGTAATAATCATCTTCTCACAGATGTGAGTAGCCATCACATCTCTTCTTAGAGATAAGCTGCCACCATTCTAGCGAGTCCTTCACTCTGTATTTTACAATCTTTGTAAATTTTTGCTCATTAATAGAAAATTGTGTATTACTGTATATCTGTATTTATGGTTGCATCTCTGATACATTTATGTTATATTATTGGATATCCGTGATATCTCTGTGCATTTATTTATTCTATCTCCACTCTCATTTTGTGTCAAAAATAGTCCGGTTCACATATCTTGTGGTGCATTATGTGAGACACTTGTTAGTGGTTTTGGTGTAACAACCTCACCGTTATGACAACAAGTGACAACAACATGTAATTTTTTTTTTTTGAAAGCGATGGGGATACACATCAAATTAATAACAACATCATTGACATGTCATCCAAATAAAATTAATGAAACAATATAAACACAAAACCACATATGTGACATAAGGCCAACACATTATTTTCATGAATAAAGATAAACACATTGACGCTTTCACACATTAAATAACGACCCATAAACAATGCATTCATACAATTTAATGATGATGCATAAACTTTATGAATCATAAATGAATAATTCCACACAGTAACACATCCTCCTACTCAATTAATCCATCAATCCTAACCCACAAATAAACATGGTACATGAATAATCATTCGCATAACTCATCATATATCAAATTAAATCCAAGGCGTAAGAGAAATTATAACGTTTATTCACTGCATGGGAAATCTAATCACATGAATTCGATCATTCATCAAATCAAATTCATTTTGCAAAAGAAGTCTGATACTTACAACAATCATTCAAAAAATTATCATTGAATGCATGCAAGGAGTCGGAATCCTCTGCTAGTCACACATCAAAACGCATGAGATATTGACTTAAATCGTCGGGCGCAATAGAATGTAATTAACAATCAATCATACCTCAACAATAAATTAAAGGCGCACTGGAAATCAATTCAAAATCAATTAGCAACATAAATCAATGGCTTAACGGTAATACAATTAATTTATCACAGCAAAATCAAAGCATAAGGTACCTCAATTCATCCCTAAGGCGCACAAGATATCTAAATTATGAATTATTCAAAAATCAACATTAAGCATCCAAGGCAGGGAAAATCCTTTGCAATATACAACGATTAAAACACCTAAATAGCCATATAGAACATTCCATCAAGATTCCATAACCAATAGCACATGTCCAATTAAATGACACAACGTCATAACCAAGAATCCACATTAACCACTTAATCAACAACTTATGCAACTACACCTATTGTGAGGCAAAAAGGATTGACTTAAGAATAAATTTTTATCAATGGGAGTAGCACAACTAGCACCTACCATCAATCCATAATAAATAAACTTAGGAAATTAATAACATTCGAACTCTAAGAACATTACTCATCAAGTGGGACCTATGAAATACTTGTCAGCGATTTTTCTTTACACCACCCTAAGGTACATTATTACCCATACACTTTACCCAAAAACAAATAAAAATAAAAACCCCATTAAGATAAAGTGTTAACTAAGCCCGAATCCTATAAAGAAGCATCTCTCCCCTTCTTAACCATCTTAGCTCATTTTTACCACCCAGTAACCTAGGAAGCACCTGTAGGTAAGGGCGAATGAGGCATTCTCGTTTCCCCTTTCCAGGCACGAATTTAGTGTGAGGGCTTGGGTCCCTTCGCCTGTTGTTCTAGATGATCGCTGGGATGGTGCACTGACCTCTGCCCCATTCTGACGGAAATGCTAATCAAGCGTGAGGATAAGCTGGAAACGCAGAGAAACGTGTCAATCACTGAGGTGATTCAATTCACAGATTTAATTATGGCATAGCCTGCAAATACAGTGAAGAAGGTGGAAACATTGATGAGTGTATTTGAATGTTTACAGAGTTCTGATTACTCGGCAGAGGGAGTGAAAATCACAATAAAAGGTGAGAATATATTTACAGATGGTAAATAAAAATCACAGAGTTAATCATTGGACAAAAGGAGAGCAAATCGCAGGTAAAGGTGAAAAATGCGATGGATGGAGTAGGGGAGAACGACCCATTGCATTCACCAATATACAATTCGATGAGATTAGTCGAGTGGTCCCACTTGGAGATGGTGTCTTTCTAAGGATTGAACAATATTCCCCAAAAGGTTGGAACACT
This sequence comes from Picea glauca, assembly GCA_000966675.3. Classification (NCBI taxonomy): domain Eukaryota; kingdom Viridiplantae; phylum Streptophyta; class Pinopsida; order Pinales; family Pinaceae; genus Picea; species Picea glauca. The sequence goes on from JZKD02S1611655.1 coordinate 151,335, forward strand.
GCTGGTTCGTTTCTAATTAGTAGGAAACACCCTTTCTATACAGTGCATCAACGAGGTTAGCGTAGCTACCTTGAAGCTGATCCCAAGGATCAATAATTTACACCATGAAAGTTTTGAAGGGTTAAAATTGCCTGGTTCCAAATTCAATCACTGAGAAATAGTTTCCCTCCTTTGACCACACTACTAGTGCGCTGATCTATACAGCAATAAAACGACGCGATCTTAAGCAATAAGTTTGCAACTAAATAAAATAAATGAGTTCAAAAGTTTGCGAAGAATCCAACAAAATCTATCATGCCTTCAGATAAAGAAGGCAGGTAATCACGCTCAGAAGTTTTGTTCCAGATTACAAGCCATCAAAATTTAAAATTTGTAGACAAGATTCTTTACATTACAACTATATTCCAATATTGTTTAATTTGCTTCACAATATAAAAATGTTGTTCCAAAACGCACAACCAGTACCATAAACCCGTTACAATCATCAACATACAAATCCATATACAATTTTTAAATTATTTACCAAAGAAAATTTTTACACATGCTTATCGTACCCAACGGATGGTTTAATGATGTTATTAAGTTGTTGGCGATCCTCCTCTCTCCGACTTGCTAATCATTGATACCTCACTGGTACCTCTGATCCAATGCTAGAGGTACTCTTCTTCCCCTGAGCTGCAAAGGGGATACACACACAAAACCAGAGGAATCTAGCTCGCAGCTCGCCTTGCAAGGTCGAGCTACCACTCTCTAATCGAGCCGGGCATCCCAAATCCCACAAGGTAAAATCAGTCAAGAAAAATATCGACAGTGTAACCTTACGCCTACCAGTCGTGATTCATACTCCTCCTCCAACATCCTTTTTATATATATATTTTTCAGTGATTAGTTTCTCAAACCCTCATTAGATTATTTTTATTAAATTTAATTAGGATAAACCTCCCCCGTACACATGTCGCTCAATCCCTTAGTTGCAACAGAAAATCAATTTATTAATTAATTAAATTTTCTTATTTCGCTCACCCACCTAAAAACATTCATAAAAACGCTCCTCGATGTCCCTTTATTCCCTTACATTTCATAAATGACCGATGTCTTTTTTAAAACCTAGTTGAGTTCACAATTAGAAGGTTCCAAAAACTAAATTCCCTACTATGTTAGACATTCCCCTTTTCCTTGAGTTTCCCCTTTTCTTCTAAGTTCATATTTAGCAAGTTTAGGTATAAACAAAAGTTTACCCTTTTAATAATTTAATCCTTTATTAAAAGGAGGACCATCAATGTCGTCAACATCCTCAACATATCAAGAGTCCTGCACACTCAAGAAAATACAGTAAATAACACCTGTCTATACATAATAACATAAAATAACATCATAAATCACAATCTCATCATCAGAATCCATAAGAAAATCAATCAATCATATAATGAATCGGATCACTTGCATGCAAGCATCCTTAAAGAATAAGTCACATCAGAATGTGCGCAAGAGAGGGATGTTGCATACACCCCCTATTGTTTTAAACTTGATCCCGTAGTTTCATTGTACAGAAATGCATAAATAAAGTATCTGACAATATCTAAATGTCTAGCCATCAAACCAAAATGGAAATTGTTGACGCATATCATATGTGTTCTCCCATGTAGTTGAGTGTGGACTATAAATTCCCCACTGGACCTTGACCTGATTGATAGTTCGATGTCATAGCTGTATGCGATGGTCTAGAAAGAGGATTGGCTATGTCGTGAGCACACCCTCTCCCAACATCCGTCAATAAATCAAGTTAATCACATTCGTAGGATCACTGACCTAAATTCGCACATGGATAAAATATAAACATCATGCAACACCTCAAATAATGATGCATGGCTAGTCGTTAGGCCCTTCATAATTATGGTCGACATGATGCGCATTGGAAAATCCTTTTGTCTATCCTGCACTTCATCCATCCCCTTTCATATCATTTGTAAATTTTATTTTAATTCTTGGATCGCTTCTAGTCCTACCAGGACACCATCCTCAAGTCGATCCCAAATCAATGCGTTTGACATGGTTTCCCATCAAGAAAATAAAATGTCTCCACCTTAATGGTGCTTTGATGGCTGTGTTGGACGCAAAATCGACCAGCGGCCAAAACTATTCCAAACGTTTATGTTGGTCAAACACCGACATATGCAACACAAACTTCCCAACTTGGTTCATTCCTTTGGTTAGCCTATCTATCTCAAGGACATGTTGTACTAAAGTTCATTGGTGTTCCCAAGGCATCTTGGGAACTCATAAAAATCATTTTGGAAACAACGAATCCCTTATCGGATATGATTTCCTTGGTACGTATGGCAGTCACAAAATATTGTTGATATAAAATCTGGCTATATCTGGAACCTGATGTGTCGTACGCATAGGGACACTGGTGTGCACGCTTCATTAGAGTGTCAACTATCACGAAAATATAGTCATGCCTCCTTGCCGTTAAGGACAATCCCCACGATAAATTCCATCGAAACGACCTCCCATTTCGATTCCGAAAAATCATGTGGTTGTATTAATCCTTTTGGATTTCTACGTTCATCCTTCACTCGTTGACATCCTAGACACCTCTCCATGTAAATAACCATGTCTTCCTTCATCCCTACCAGAAGAATGAGGGATCAAGGTCTGCCCTCATCTTCATGACTCCATTATGGGGCATGCACACTTCTCTATGAGCTTCATTTAAGATCAACCTCTCAATTTTTCATTGGGCGGTAAGTAAATTCGGTTATGATATCTCAATAATTCGTCGTTGTCCACTGTAAATCCCTCAAATTTTGGTATCAACAAGCTGTTTTGTCGGATAAATTCTTTAACCTCTTTATACCAGTTAGAATCACACTGTAGTTAGAATGCTTTCACATAGATTCATTTGGATAGGTATCACTGAAAAATATGTGTGGTATCTGACTCAACGTGTTTGTCACTCTGTTCATTGCTCCTTTAAGTAGGAAATCTCAAAATTGTAATCAATAAGAAGTTCTGACAGTTGTCTCCACGATTGTTCCTATATACGGATCTTAGGACAAAAGGTTATAATATTCTCAAAATGCATACGAATAAGTTTTTAAATGGCATGTTGAGAGGGTAATTATACCTTAACCAAAAAATCATCATTGTGGATGAAACGTGTATTAATATGGAAATGGAAATGGGAAAAATGTGTAAAACAAGTGTTGAATGGGTGCTACAAATATGTCAATGTGAGCACTCATCATCTACCTCAATTCAAAATCATTGAGCACCCGTCAGTTATCAATGATGATATTTTTGAGAAATTAAATGATTTTGTAAAACCATTGGGAGATGCAAACATTATCATGATAATGATAATATAAAACAATGATAATTTTTGGGATGGAAATATATCTCAGAATATAGAAAACTTATAAAATCTTACTAGTCCTTAATATGCAAACTATAAAATGTTTTCCAATATTTTTGTGAAAATATTCAAATCTCTAAGGATTTTGTATATTTTCTTTAACATTTGGGCCATTTTTAAGGTAAAATAATTTTATTCTATGGAATTTGGGTGAACCATGAATATGAGAGTTGCAATAACCAGTTTTGTAGAAATAGGATTTGCAACAACACAATTCGCAACCACACGAGTTGCAACAAAACAATTTGCAACAACCAAGATCACAACAAATGAAATATTAAAGTTACAACAAAGTTAAATAGGAATTGTTGGAAATAAATGAAATTATAGAAAATATGCTACTTTTATTCACTCATCAATTAAAAAATGATACTCTACAACATCAGTACGAAGATAAAACAATCAAAAAGATGTTAATAGAAGAATTGTTGGAAATAAATGAAAATATGGAAAAAGTGCTAGAACTACTTCAATAAGATATAGAAGATACAAACAAGACTGAGATATGGAGGAGGACCTACCTCCTTAGATGTGGTATTGTTGTAAGATTTCAATAGGACATTTAAATTATGAACACACCATTATTTGGACAAGAACCAAACATAACTTATATTAAACAAAAATGTGCATAACAATACAATTTCATTCAGAGACTTTCTTATTATTTTACTCCATCCCTAACTCAAAAAGAGTGGGGATATTTATACACAATGGTTTCTTCCTAAATTAACTAAGAGAACGTAGTTTTGTCATGTCATTACATTGTCTTCTCCAAAAGATGGAAAAAATCGAGCACATGTTGACCAAATTTGTCATGGCAAGTAGTGGATGTGTTGTCCATTCCTTTATGGTGCCCAATTTCCCTTGCATGTTCCTATGTGGTTGTTTACTTACTGGTCGATCCCTCATGATAGTTGTGTGGTTTACTCATGATTTTTTACGATAGACACAAAGTCATAACACCCACTTCATAGTTGTAGAAACGATCTTGTAGTCAGAGTTACAGTACAGTGAGAGTCACAACACTAAGAGCTTTAGCACCAAGAGTTTCAGAAACAAGAGTTGCAACAACGATGTAATCAAATAAAGGTTTCAACAACTTCACTCGAGCATGGATTTGTAGAACTCATACTCATGAGTTGCAACTCTTTAGTTAGGAAGGTGTCTGTGCAATCTTGCTCCTATATACCACTCTTAGCACACATGGTGATAATCTCCTGAAAATGCATAAGAATAAATATTGAAATGGCATGTTGAGAGGTTAATTATACCTTAGAAAAAGTGTTATTGTGGATGAAAAATATATTAATCTAGAAATGTAAATGGGAAAAAGGTGTGCAAAAAGTGTTGAATGGGTGCTACAAAGATATCAATTTGAGCATTTGTCATCTACCCTGGTCAAAATCATTGAGCACGTGTCAGTTATTGATGATCATATTTTTGAGATAGTAAATGATTTGTTAACACTATTGAGAGATGCAAGGATTATCATTATCATGATAGTAGAAAACATGGATAATTTTAAGGATGAAAATTTATCTCAGAATGTAGAAACCTTAACGAACTTACTAGTCCTTAATATGCAAACTGTAAAATGTTTGGCAACATTTTTGTAAAAATATTCAAAATTCTAAGGATTTTATATATTTTAATCTATTTTTAAGGTAAAATAATCCTATAATATAGAATTTGGGGGAATCACTTTAAATTATAAATTTTATTCACTAAATATAATCCTATAAATTATAACTTTTATTCATTGCAGAGGAAATCTAATCACATGAATTCGATCATTCATCAAATCAATTTCATTTTGCAAAAGAAGTCTGATACCTACAACAATCATTCAAAAAATTATCATTGAATGCACGCAAGGAGTCGGAATCCTCTGCTAGTCACACATCAAAACGCATGAGATATTGACTTAAATCGTTGGGCGCAATAGAGTGTAATTAACAATCAATCATACCTCAACAATAAATTAAAGGAGCACTGGAAATCAATTCAAAATCAATTAGCAACATAAATCAATGGCGTAACGGTAATACAATTAATTTATCACAGCAAAATCAAGGCATAAGGTACCTCAATTCATCCCTAAGGCGCACAAGATATCGAAATTATGAATTATTCAAAAATCAACATTAAGCATCCAAGGCAGGGAAAATCCTTTGCAATATACAACGATTAAAACACACGAATAGCCATATAGAACATTCCATCAAGATTCCATAACCAATAGCACATATCCAATTAAAT